>OX457036.1:28036631-28159131 GCA_949752735.1 Lumbricus terrestris
ATTCGAGTTGCCTAACTTGCCTTTAGCCTATCTGAGCATTGCTTAGGACACTTAAAACAATTGGAGACACTTTAAATTTTTATTACAGCATAAAAAAAATTATTATGCGCATTTTTCCAAAAAGGGGATAGAATGGTTTATCCCCCCCGGATAGTATAGACCGGTTAATTCCATCCGGGGGGATAGATTAATTCATCCCCCCGGATAGCTTTCAGGGGGATACTCCGTTTCGTGTTATCGGTGTCACGAAATAGAGTTTCCCCGTATTAATCGTATCCCCCCCAAATGAAGAAAAGTCGAAAAAGCCACTTCCGCGTGTATTTATTTTTGCAAATTAAATTTCATCTGCCTTGTTTTCAACAATGACACTAACAGGTATGTTTTATTCCTGTTAGATAATTTGTTTTGCTTTGGCTTTAGTCTTTTAGAGCACTTAAAAATTAGAACATTTAAAACACTTAAGAACAGTACGTCAGAGTCACAAAATAAATTCGAGTTGCCCTTCTCTGAACATTGCTTATAAGCTTATAGGACATTTTAAACATTTATAATCACTTTAAATTCTGACTATAGCATAAAATTTTAAATTATACGCATTTTTCAAAAAAGGGGATAGAATGGTTTATCCCCCGGATAGTCTAGACCGGTTAATTCCATCCGGGGGGATAGATTAATTCATCCCCCGGGCCCCGGATAGGTTTCAGAGGGGAATAGAATATCACGTGACACCGGTTCACACGGACGAAAACCGAGCCAGATCTTGTACCCGCAGAGTCGACGATTTTCGATCGACTCGACTTGGCATGACTCACGATCGACTCGACTTGCAAGTTGATCGAGTCGACGATTTTTCGATCGACTCCACTTGACCGAGTTACGATCGACTCGATCGATCGACTCGGTCGACTGTGGGGTATCGTCGCCTACAATTTCGCAGCTATTGACCACCAGAACTACCCAGGGAGGGGTTAGTGAATCTCTCTCACCCCGAGGGCCTGCGTGGGGACGAAAAGCCGAAATTTCGCTATTTTCATATATTCGCGCAGTTTCGCAACTTTAGGCCTACACCTCAAACCTTGCAGCTAGAGATAGAGAGCGAGTCTGAGCGAATATAGGGCCACCACCCACACACACACCCGCCCCGCAGGCCATGTTTGACGTTTTTGGGGTAGGCCTAGCGGGTGGGGTGGAGGGTTGGCGAAAACCCGAAATTTAGCGGTCGACGCCGGGTACCCCAGAGGAGTAGTGTCGAAAACTCAAAATTTCCCGGACGGGTCCCACATCTACAGGACATCTACAGGACATACATCATACATGATGTGATTCGTTGATTGGAAAGAGATTTATCACCAGATATACCGTATACTTTTCTTCTGCAGTCGACCAACTACTATATAACTTATAAGGGCAGGTTATAGGCCTAATAGCGATAGGGGAGGGTGCGGCAAAACGCCCATGGGAGGTAAGATGCCCATAGGCATTATTTCAGTCAACTGAAATGCCGAATCCAAATTTTAGTTAGAACCGTTTAGTTTTATGTATTTCCGGTTGAAAGACATCCTACTTTCGTTTTCCCTGTGACCAGGTCACTCGTTATCAAGAAAAATCGATTTTTGCGAAAGCTGATGTAAGGGTTCCCATTTTTCATTAATTTGTTAAAATAACTTAGTTTCGCTTTTCCCGAAAGATCCATGCTTTGTTGGATTCATGCTTATTTAGGTATGCTACATTGAACTTAAACCTGCCATTGAAGTAGTCGTTTTAGGCGAGGAGTATGGAATGTAACTACTACTGCTTGGGGGTAAGATGCTCACGGGGCTGGGCGTCTTACCCCACGTGACTGGGCGTCTTACCTCACATGACTGGACATACATACCTACATACTACAGAAATACATATATACATACATACATGCATACATACATACATACATACATACATACATACATACATACATGCATACATATATACATACATACATACACACATACATACATGCATGCATGCATACATACATACATGCGTACATACATACATGCATGCATACATATATATACATACATACATGCGTACATGTGTACATACATACATGCATGCATACAAACATGCATACATATATATAATAATGCATGCATGCATACATGCATACATACATACATACATACATACATACATACATGCATACATACATACATGCATACATACATACATACATACATACATACATACATACATACATACATACATACATACATACATACATACATACATACATACATACATACATACATACATACATACGTGCATGCATGCATGCATGCATACATACGTACATGCATGTACGCTAGTCAATTATCTAGTATACATTATCATTGGGGTAAAATGCCCAGGGTATGGGCATTTTGCCCCCTAGGTGGGGCAAAACGCCCCTTTTGGACCAAACACTTTCAGACAATTCTGTGCCTAAAGTTGAATCCATTTAAGTTTTTTTATTTAGTGATATTGTAGCTTAAGTGCAGATGTTTATGATGATAAAAAATTAACATCAATTGTTAATGTGTTTTGCTTTCTACACCCAGTTTTTCCTTAAGGGGGGCGTTTTGCCCCACCCTCCCCTATCTTCTTTGAACAAATGATGGTTGTTAAGGTTACGATTCATGACTAACTGCATCCATGGGCCGGGGCAGAGCAGGTGTCACGAAATAGAGTATACCCCGTGTTAATCGTATCCCCCCAAATGAAGAAAAGTCGAAAAAGTCACTTCCACGTGTATTTTTTGCCAAATTAATTTTCATCTGCTTTGTTTTGAGCAATGACACAAAACAGGAAGGCTATGTTTATTCATACTAGATAATTTTTTGCTTTGGTTTTAGAGCACTTAAAACTTTTAAAACACTTAAAAACACTCCGAGACACTAAATAAATTCGAGTTGCCTTTCTCTGAACATTGCTTAGGATACTTAAAACAATTAGAGTCACTTCAAATTTTGATTAGAGAACAAAATTTTCAATTATGCGCATTTTTCAAAAAAGGGGATAGACTGGTTCATCCCCGGGGATAGTCTAGACCGGTTAATTCCATCAGGAGGAATAGGTATTATTCATCCCCCGGATAGCTTTCAGAGGGATTCGTTTCGTGTCACAGGCGCTGGTCATAATGATCAAAGTTGCTTTCTATTTCTTTTTTCTTGCAGTCGTGTTGTCCAGCTGGTGGCCGGAAGGTGACGAATCTTCCGATCAGGACTTTCCAGAGTAAGTTTCTCACTTTATTATCCAGTTGAATGCCACTGCAGTAGGCATGTGAATGAGTATGCTTGCATGAATGAATATTGTATATAATATTAATATATATGCAGGGGCGGATCCGGAGGGGCCAATCTGGCCATGCCCCCTATTCAGAGATTTGCACAGGATGTGGCCCTATCACTGATTTCAAGAGGCTTTCAATCATTGGGCAGCGGGAACAGGAAGGTGAGACCGTGAGAGAGAAAAGTCGCATATGACTAAAAAGGTAATAAGATTTAAAATAACCGAAGTTGCCGTGGTGGTTCTTAGAAGTTTTCAGAAGAAAGGCTAAAAAGTCATCAGATTTTTTCGGCGAAAGACCAAGGAAATTTTCTTCAACCCAGGACCACAAATATTGGCCCCCTTTCAAAAACTTCTGTGTCCGCCCTGTATATTTGTACATACGTACTTAAGTATGTAGGCCTATGTATGTATATATTGTGGGTAATAGGTATAATTATGTATGTATGAATGTATTATGTATGTATGTATGTTTGTATGTATGTATGTATGCATGTATGTATGTATGCATGCATGCATGCATGCATGTATGTATGTATGTATGTATGTATGTATGTATGTATGTATGTATGTATGTATGTATGTATGCATGCATGCATGCATGCATGCATGCATGCTTGCATGCATACATGTATGTATGTATGTATGTATGTATGTATGTATGTATGTATGTATGTATGTATGTATGTATGTATGTATGTATGTATGTATGCTTATAATGCATGTGCATATCATATCATATGTATACATGTATAAATTTAATGAGAATTGGAATTCGTAAAATCCAGTGCTTTTTTAACATGCAGTTGTAAGCTTACACAAAATGTGCAGTTGTAGAAGCACTTCTGTACACTGTACAGTTAAAACTGGTAAAAAACGTTATTTTCCTCCGATTGGAAGTAATTTACCATATATGATGGGAAAGGAAAGAATTTAAGGAGTTGTGATGACAAAGTGGTGGGTGGGAACGGCGTTCCCACTGTTCTCGAAATTCTCTGCTTGCATTCCCACTGCCCACCATGCATGGAACCCTTGAAACACATGCGTTTCAACAAATTCTTCATCGTCATTAATTTCCACTGCTCACACATTCAGCTTTCCCAATGCTCACTCAAAGTCTCAAGCCACTTTAACCACTGCTTGAGGCTGACGATTTCTTTCAACGTTGATTGCAAGTATTCGCCACCTACGAGGTCAGCTAGGTGACCTCCTGCACTGACCTCGAGCTCTGCACATTTTTCGTGTCGATGAGGCTTAATTATATATATATATCTATAGGTCTAAATATCGGGGAAACGAACTGTTAAGTGACCGGCAGCCTGTTATTCGTTAGTTAATGTTGTCAGTTAGTTAAGATAACAATAAACTGATTGTAGAAGAGACAACGCCGATCTGAAGAGACCTGGTGAGTTGCTGCTACTGCTGCTGGTACCGCCATCGCCTCATCATCGTCGGCTTCAGCTGCTGGCGAACCATCGGATCTGCGCTCAGAATGTCTGCAGGTTGGCTGGGAATCGTTTCCAGCTCCATGCCTGCATTCGACGCCACTGCCACCCCCCTTCAGTAGCAACAGGAGCAGGAGCAGGGACAGGGGAGGGTCGCCCCCTCGACGACCGTCAAAGGATGAGGTCTGCCGCTGTGACAACTCTTCGTCGGCAACCGTGTTCAGCGCCCTTCTGCGTCGGAGGAGAAAACGAAGACCGAAATGATGAAGAGGAGGAGATGGAGGAGGAGATGGAGGAGGAGATGGACGAACAGATGGAGGAGGAGGGGGAGGAGGAGGATGAGTACGATGACGAAGATGAGACATCACCTGCAGCAGCAGCAGCAGCAGCAGCAGCAGCAGCATCTTTCGATGACCAACAGACGGACCACCCGTCGTCTCCTCTGGACGAGGAGGTCACCTGGCGGACAGCAGCAGCAGCAGCAGCAGCAGGAAAGGATGATCGTCGGAAGATGAAGAATATCCGATGTCTGTCCATCTGTCGTCAGTTGTCTCGTGAAGTCTTCTATGGTTCTTGCATTCGTCATCTGTGTCGTCACCGTCGTCCATTCTCATCCTCATCACGTGCTGCTCTGGACGATGGCATCAAAGCATCGACCTATCGATCTGTAGTAAAGAGACATCATCATCATCAGCAGCAGCAGCAGCAGCAGCAGCCCAAGACAATGCAGGCAGACAATGCAAATATGGAACATCATTCCATCTGGAAAAGATACGGAATGCGTATTTGTGCTGAAGCTTTCTGCAAATCACATTACGGATACGAACTCGTGGCGTGCGGTCTGTCCCACTGCCACGGAAAGTGATGACCTGACATTTCTCGGCCATCAAAATAACTCACGTCAGGTATCTTCACCAAGTTCACCACAGGGCTGTAGTAAGCCTTATCGAACTAATACTAATAAACGGGATTCGATTAAGCCTACCAGGTACCACTTGAAGCAAAACGTACACTTTTCAAAACTATACAAAATAAAATCTGAAGAATATTATTATATCATTGTTAATATTTGTATTTAGGCGATCACTGTATCTCGATCTCTATAGGCTACCAAATCTACTTACGGAATGCGCGCTTGTGGCCGATCCATGCAGTTAGGCATATATATATAAGTATAGGACCTATATAGGCCGAATAGGGATTATAAGCATATACATATAATTGTAACTATAGGCTATAGCTACCGTTGCAATACAATGCTAATGGACTGCGTCTATGATTATAATATGATTATTCGACGCTGAATCCTTTGATCTGGCAGGAGTGTGGTAGCCGCTGTAAGTGAAGATGGTAATTAGCATTTGATCAGTGGGTTAGTTTGAAGGCAGTTGAGATAAAGCATATCGTCGGATGGCCATGCAGGTATAGGCTACGTCTAATTAGGCCTAGATTTATCCATGTTCTGAGAGGTCTTTAGGCCCTATAGCTATTATACCCGGTCTTAAGATAACGAAACTTGACAGATTTATGCCAAACTAAACTCTGGGAGCGCCTCAATCTGGGTAGGCTTCCTGAAGGGCGCTATATAAATTTCGGAATGAATGAATGATAGATTAAGTGCAGACTTTTGATGTAGGCCTATTAGGCCTAGCCTACTTGTAGAGCGTAATAACCTAGGCTATGACATTGCTTTTGTATTAGGCCTTATAGTAATAATGTAATTGTGACCATCTAAGTTCGACTATCAATAAAGTTTAGGCTATAAGACGGTGATGAATATATAGAATATAGTAGCCTAGGCCTACCTCATCGTTCTTTAACGTGGGTAACCTCGCTACCTGTGTATTTGTGCAATTTTCCATTGCTGCTATAGGCTTACTTACAAGTTACACCAACTGTCAGACATGCATGTTACGTGAACCTGCTGACTTCCCACGAGATTTTGAAATGTCGGAGTGTGAACAGATTGTAGCATTCTATCAGATGGCGTGATGATCAGTTCAGATTAGGAATGCCATTGGAATATGGCATGCCAAAATATCGTATAATTAATTCGGGAAATTTATGCACGCCGACAGGGCCGGATTAAGAAATGTGGGGGCCCTGTTCGGGAAATTTTTTGCGGATCTTTGGTCAAAAATTCTGATGACCTTTTTTTAGTCGTTTGGTTTAACATTTCCCCTAGAATATACCGATTATTATCCGCCCAAAAAGTTGATGACCTTTTTTTAGTCGTTTGGTTTAAATTTGGTAAAAATCAACAATTTTCGGATTTTTTTCCCACGAATATGTGGGGGGGAGGCCACTAAAGTGTGGGGCCCCTGAACATGCCTTAATCCGGCCCTGCACGCCGAAAATCTAGTAAAGAAGTCAATGAACAAGAAATCTAATTAACATGGGCGGAGTTTGGTTTCCGTTCTTGGAGGTGTTAAATTTTTTGGGCTGAGACTCGGTCCAGAAAACGAGGACCGAGAAATATTTTCCCAGCCCTAAAAAAGTTGATGACCTTTGTTTAGTCATTTGTAAATTTCACGTGGGGCTAAGCCTGAGAAAACATACCATTTACACGGTAGAAAAAATGACTCTGGGTCTTCTTGGGGGGCTTAGCCCCCCCTAGCCCCCTGATAAACTCCACCCATGCTAATTAATTATATAATTCATATAATTCTATAACTTGTAATATCAAATCAAACAAATTTTCTTCCTGAACTGAATTAATTTTTTTTGTGGGAGTGGTGCTAAGTGAATTTCAAATCACAATAAATAGGCCTGTATGCAGTTAGAACAGAAGGTGGAGCAATGGAGAGTTATGAAAATAATTTTGGGTTGTTTGGATTTGAGGTTAAGAAGAGAGACGGAAAATGTGTGCAACAACCAGCATTGAAAAGAAGAAATAGCAGAGAATTGACTGCAGCCTATTTTTGCTCAAGATTATCGCTGGAAAGGAATAGTCAAAGGTTCTTTGAATTGTCACCAAGCAAATCAATGTGAGGTGACATATACAACGTAATTAGGAAATTTAAAAAGGAATATAATGTCAGTTGTTTGGCACAAGACTTCTAGACCTGTGAGCAGTCTGCATAATATGGTGCTCTCTGCCTCTCTCAAAGAACAATATTGAAGCATGCAGAAAGAATTTGGAAAAACTGGTTATTCGGCAAACCACTGTACACTGATTTAACACCGATGAATTGTCTTCTAAGTTATTTAAAACCAATTCTCTCTTTATCTTAACGTTTGCAAATCAAACGAAGCCAATAATACTAAAAGAAGCAGTTATTCTGAACAGCATCACCAATGAATATAAAATATCCTGCAGTTTGTTTCATTCCTGAGATCAAGGAAGGACCTTAGTAGACCTAAAAAAAACTTCCTAGGCATGCAGTTATTTGGAAAATTGGTTGTCTTGCAGATTATTTGAGGCATTTTTGAGAGCAAAGTTAACAGTTATGGTTGCAAGGAGACGACTAGCGAAGTCAGTCATGTGACCGTTGTCCTGGCAGTGCTTCACAATGTCCATCCACTGGTCAAGGGTTGTGATGTCATCATTTAAGATGGCATCCTTCATAGCATCTACTCCAAATTCTAAAGAAAGTACAACAGTCAATCATCAGCTCATAATTGTTAGGGATGGGCAAATTACAGGGCAACATGTAATTGAATTACAAATTATCGATTACTGGAGAAAATGTAATTGAATTACAAATTACTTTGATGCAAAGCTGCAAATTACAAATTACATAATTTCAATTACATCCAATTACAAATTACTTTAGGGCCTACATCATTGGAAATTGGAATAAAACAACTCATGCAGGAATCGCATGCCTTTTTCCTTCTTCCTATGTGCATCATTATTTATTGTGTTAAAAAATGGCTATTTAATTTACTGTAAGAAGCAGCACTTGTTCAAACAAGTCATCTGTTAGGTCTTACAATCATGCCTGCAAAACTAGACAGCCTCTCTGCTGGAACCTGGTGCAGACCAAGGAACAGAAGCATTAAATTGTAGCCTATTATAATTTCTTTGCAGTTGGATAGCTATGATAGCAGTTTGTAGCATTGCTATTTCCTTCTGTCATTATCTACATGTATATAGGCCCACTATATTCTATAGAAGATTTCTAATTCGTTTTTGTTTCTGCTAGTCAACTTTGTGGTCACTGCACTCTGCAAACTAAAACCTTAAATAAATTCTTCATTTTCCTTTCCTTCTTTGACCACTAATGCTCTGTATTTTGTTCACTACTGGTGATTATTTCGGATGTAACTGGCAACTTCTGTATTCTTTTAATTTGGTCTGCATACTGTGCAGGTAGCCAGAGTAACTTAAAATATTGATGTGTCTCTGTTGCAAGGATCGCATGATTCATCAAAGAATTTTAACATAGGTACATTAAAAGTAATTTGATTTTGGGTAATGTAATTGAAATTACAAATTACAGGGGAAAATGTAATTGAATTACAAATTACAAATTACTTTGAGACAGAACAGCAAATTACAAATTACCAATTACAATTGTAATTTAAATTACGTAATTAGGCAATTAAATGACTGTCCATCCCCGATAATAGTCCAGTGGCCAAGTACCACTGCACATAGTTATACTGTTACATAGTCAGTTAGATCTGAATACTCCAAATACCACACAATATTTCAAAGTAGTTTGTAGATATACATACACACACAAGCACACACACTAAGAATATAATGCCAGAGCGTTTTCTCAATCTGGGTTCTGGGATTACAAACGAGTTAAGGAGACAAAATCTGTAAGAAGACATGAATAGAAGCTTTAAAATGTATCTTTGTGCATGTCTATGACCATGTACCGGCACATGTGTGTATGTGTGCATAATTGCATATGTGTTTATATCAGCATTAGCATAGTATATTTTAGTAAGCTCTCAATAATCAATACAGAAAGAGCTGAGAGAGAGGCACGGGATAACTTGTTACACTCATTGGATGCAAGTAACGAGATGTTTCTGCTTAACTTATCCTAACAAATTTACTGGAGCGCCAGTTGTAAGTAAACCATGCTAAACATAATTTACCTTGCAATTCATGCATGTAGACATCTTGTATAAAGTTGAGACCATCTTCTATGAAACCAGCGTTCAGAAGAATCGATGTTATAACACCAACTGGAAGTGAAATCTTTGCCTGATGATGACCACCAACTCTCGCAGATCCATACAATGCGTTTGCAAACTGCAAGTCAGGACATTGAGATAGGACCTATATGAACATTATAACAAACACATGACTATTCTAATAACATATATGTAGTGCTGACCAATTCTGCATAGTACATCAAGTAGTTTTATCAGCCTTGGCCAGCTGCACTCGTATCATCGATATCCTACTACTTGCGAGTCTAATTCTCATTGCTGGAATGTGGAGGTCGTCGTGAGTTGCGAATGCAAACCACATCAAGTGTGGAATGTAGAAATAGCAAGAAAAATTCACTGAGGGAGTTTGCAGCCAACAATTTAATGTGAAAGTAACTGTAAAACAATAGCTCCAAGACTTTATATGGTAGCTGATTGGAAGTCAGTGGAGTTTGTCACACATAACTGAATAGCTCTATTTCTATATCACCTTCTATATCACCTCCTCTCAAGTGTTGCATATGACCTATGGCTATCTAACTGATCTACACATATATGTCTTCTGCCTGTCTCACTCTGCCTCTGTCTTATTGTTCCTCTATCTCTCCTTGTGTTTCCTCTCATCTATCTGTTCAGTCTTCATGTGGAGTCTGTCCCTTTGCCAATGTGGTTTGACATTATTGTGATAACCTCAGATAATTATCAATCATCTTAACTGAAATCTATTTCAAAATGCAAATCACTACTCAAACTGAAAGCCACTTAAAGGTGTTAAATAATTATAATGACATAATTCAAATAAAAACTTGTCATAAATTTTTGTAACTTCTGAAATGTTTAGTCCAAGTATTTAAAAAGGCTGCAGAGTAAAAAAGACCAACCTGAATGATGTCATCAGCTATGCAACCTTTTCTGTCAGCATAGTCAATTGCCTGGTTGATTCGACCTTGTTTGACCATGCAGACCAATGCTGAGACATGGGCCATGACCTCCATGTAGATCTTCTGAGCCAATGCCAGACAGTTTACCGTACTTGGCTGACTGTTCTTTGTGCAATAGTTGAAGATCATGTCTGCCATTGCCTCTGATGTCGTCAGTCTGTTCCATTTCAAACATAACTTGTCAAGGAATGCTAACACCTAAGTAAGACTATGAACCAAAATCAATCATTACAGCATACATTCTGCATAATGGAAAATATCGGCTTTGTCCATTTCGGAGGACAAAGCCTTTTTCCGTATATTTTCTCATACTGTTCTGCACTTCTTTCAACTTCTAACATTTCATCCTTATTATTATTCAATTATTATTATTATTTAATAATTAATTTATTATTATTATTGCTAATTATTATTATTATTTATTTAATTATTAATGATAATTATTTTATTTAATTAATTAACTAAAACTGTTCATGCTATCCATTCCTTTATTCATTCACCAAGTTTGAGGCATCACATACAACGCAATCAAGATAATCTTCTCACAAATTGTTACAGCTCAGTTCTGGTCAGTGTGGAACAAGTATAATTATGTCTCTGTTGAGAACCCATTTCAAACAAAGTGCTCTCAGAAGTAAGACTATGACAACAAAAGTGAGGAAGCTCAGTGTCTGCAGCACAAGTCTGGCAAATAAGTGACAAGTCAAGGGAAAACGACAGCCATCAAGGTAACAGACTTTTGACTAATGTGAAGCAACTAACTAATCAGCGGCGCCGCCAGGATTTTTTTTCTGTACGCACTTCTTTCCTGTACGCACAACTTCTGCACGCACTTTTTTTCTGTACGCACAACTTGCACAAAATAAGAATACGCGAAGTGAAGTTATAAACTGTTATGACAATCTTTAATGGACATGCAGTGAGTGAGAAGTGTACGTGGGCCACTACTAAAGTAGATTCAATAGAATTTCATCGCTTATAATATTTCACGCTTTAATTTACAATTTGTTATTTTTTGCCTTTCCGCGCTTTACGCACTTGCGTAAGTGCGTACGCCTAACGGCGCCCCTGTAACTAATACTTGAATTCATAAGTTCATAATTACATCATTTGTCTGTTACCAAGATTACTATGGTACAGTATGTATGGTACAGTATGTTAGCCACTGCACCAAATGTAAAGTACATTTATATAGATGCATTAGGCAAAGCAATGTAAACACCATCCATACATTAAAGCATTCATTAAAACCAAACACAATGTCATGATAAAAAACTAAAAGATCTAAATTCAAACGAAGGTGATCATTGTCTGTCACCTGTCCTGTGTCAACCAGTGGTACAACAAATCTAAGCGATTTTCCTGCAGAGCACAACGCACACATTCGTTGGACATGAGTTCATTTGGCCGCACTCCAAAGGATGGCACTGTTGAAATGAGTGCCTCACAGAATGTTAGAAGAGGACTACAAGATGGCAGATGGTTAAGTCCCACTGACAAATCTACAACAGCATCAATCAAAAAATCTGAAATTAAAATTTAACAACTATTGCCCTATAGTCCTACTGACAAATTTGCATAAGCACTGAAAATACAGATTGCAAATTTTAAAATACAGAATAATTAGTTTTAGACTGAATGACAGAAGAATGGTTTTTCAAAATTTTGATTCTGGTACCTAACTGTAGGCCTACTATAACAGCACACAGGTGCCATGGTTAATTGCCTTATGCACCTGATGCTTGATCTAATTGTTCTGTGAATTTGAGAGCGGTCTAAAGTACTGCAGCTCACACAACTCTCATTCACTTCTGACAACACTTCTCCAGCTGCATCATCACTTTCAACACTGGTAATCTGATAATTCAGAAGCTCTATGAAAGTAGTACTTAAGATGAATAAATTGCAACCACACTTTACACCACCGTTTCCTGCCACCGCTTCGGTTCCACTCCTATATATTCTGATGACACAGAACTCTAAGTTGCATATATCCTTTTTGAAATTTATCATTGTTTGCAATTAACTTGCTATTCTCATATCCCAGCTAATTTCTAAACTTCATAAGAATACAATTCATGGATAAAATTTAACATTTTAAATAACTATCAAATAAAATTATATAAGTAACAAATATACATTAAATATATCCAATTGCTGCTACTTAACACACCAAGACAGCTAAAATTACAAAAAAGTCTTAAGTCCTTTGTCTAGAAAGGAACTAACATGCACACAAAAAAAACAACAATATGAACATTATACACAGAAGTAACACAGGTATGCGGTGTTATCCTTGTAATAATAGACAGTGGTTTACCTTTAAATCGTTGCATGGTTTCTGGTGTGCGGAGAACTCCCTTCAAGCTGTTGGCCGCATGAATGGCAGCTTCACTGTACATTTTATTCTCAAGCAATTCGTTGAACTTTTCGATGTAGTCAAGTAACGCCTGAGTGTCATTTTCTCTCTGAAGATCCTCTTCCTCGGCTGTTGTACTCGGAGTGGCAGGATGATTCACATCCTTAACTACAAAGTCATTACAACACGTTCGACTAGACAAAAAAGTACATCTATAATATATTTCTCAATGTTTGTCCTTCTGTTTGTATGTATGAATGTCCGGATGTATTTTGAATTTTTGTCCCAAGAAACGCTCTTAAATGACAGAGTGTCGGTGTACGAAAAATTTTGCAATTGATTCTTACCCAAATTTGTAGGTCAACGCAACTATTTTCAGCTCTCAATTCACATTAAAATCCGAGATATGAGCATTTTAAAGCGACGCGTAGGCTATATTTATCCCTAGCGTCAAGCCATTATATGTTTACCGTTGGCCATCACCATTAAAACAGCAGACGAGAGTTCACATGAGTTCGTCATGTATTGACGTCATTCTCGTTTTTCGTTTATTCAAACGATCCGGTTGACAAATCGCAACCGGTTACAGTGTACAATTATGCAGAAATTGAAACAATAATATTCACAAGAACGCAGATCACAGAAATCTTAACTATACTAACAGAACAGACAGACTGCAATAATTGTATTAACCATGTTATTAATAGGCACTCTCATGCAGTGCAGAAACCACAGGAGAATATGGATGTGTGCGTGTGTTTGTCCAGAATTATACGCCTACAGTTTCGCAGCTATCGACTAACAGAACACCCTGTGGAGGGTTGGTGAATCTCTCTCACCACGGGGGCCTGCGTGGGGACGAAAATCAGAAATTTCGCTATTTTCAAATATTCGCACAGTTTCGCAGCCTCACTCCTCAAACCCTGCAGTTAGAGATAAAGAGCGACCAGGGCCACCACCCACAGTCAGCACACACACTCGCCCTGCATTGGCGGGTCATGTTTGGCTTTTTGGTGGAAGCGGGGTGAGGTGGAGGGTTGGCGAAAACTAGAAATTTAGCCATCAACGCCGGGTACCCTAGATGAGTAGTGTTGACAATTTAAAATTTCCTGGACAACACTGGGTCCCACATCAAGTGACAAATAAAACACGACTAATCATGAAGATAATTATAGTAGTATCACGGTGTACATTAACTTGACTTCTTAGAAGTGTGCCCTATACCACAATACCACACCCAAATACTCACCTGTGTCAGAGCCAATGTTATCAGCCTCTCTTGCAAGTGCTGCAGTGACAGCCTGGCCAATGGTTTCATCTGGTGGTTGGATCTTGAGGTAGGCCTGTGCTGCTTGTATGGCAACGTTCAGCCTCAGCTGCTTCTGCTTAAGGATGCCAATCTCATCAAACAGTTTGTCTCGACTGATGGCACTCGTCGCCAGACTCTCCTTCAGGTCATCCTCTATCATTCGTGATGAGTAGCGAGTATGGTAACTCAGACTCAAGTACTTGAAGTCATTCTCCAGTTTTACCAACTCATTCCGTAACAGATCACAATCTGTTGCTTGGTCTATGGTCAGACCTAACCATGCAAAGCAACAACTAAATAAATTCCAGTTTTAGTAATCAGTTATTACTAAAAATCAAATCTACTACCGGTATATACTAACAATAAAATTTTCTAGATACTCAATAGCACAATTTAGTCAGAAATATCACATGCCTAAAATCACATACCTCATTAGACACAGTTGGTCTTCTACATAGTTTTCATGCCTACAAGATTGTAGACTCTGAATAATTGTCAAACAACAGAACCAAAAGACCTATATCAGTGGACTGCTCTACTTGTCTCCAAGTACCTGTAATTATAAAAACAAGGATCACAAGAAAAAAGCATTCATTCAAAATTAGTTTCACAACTTACGGTAGACAATTTTCCAGCAATATAAAATTAGAATTAGTTTATGTAAATTGAAAACACTCAATAAAGAAAATTTAATAACAAATGCAAAAATAAGACACAAATAATGATGATGATCATGATTGAAAACGGCAGTGGCCGAGCTTGCCTTTCAAACATATAATCAGCAGCTCTATATATACTGGTGTCAGTGGCGGCGCTAGGGGGGGCTGGGGGGGCTAAGCCCCCCCCTACGAGAGGCTCAGCCCCCCCTAAAAAAGGGCCATCCGAAATTTTTTACAGTGGAATATCCACGATTTTGGGCTGACGACTAAAAAAAAAAAAAAAAAAAAAAAAAAGGTCGTCAGAAATAATTTTGGCGGCGAAAATAGAAAATTTTCGTAAGATTTCGGTCGATGACTAAAAAAAAAAAAAAAAAAAAAAAAAAAGGTCGTCAGAAATTTCGGCGGCGAATATAGAAAATTTTCATGAGAATTCCGTCGAGGCTTCAGCCCCCCGAAACTGAAATCCTGGCGCCGCCACTGACTGGTGTAGCCCAAAAGTTTAAAGTTCATATCTTTCCTTGCCATAAGACCAATCCCTAGAAGTTCATAAAAAAACTGAAAATCAAAGCCAAGACAATATCTATCTGAGAAATTAAAATAGTGCCACTTCAGTGCCTTCACAATAACTATTCAGAGGCACTCCCGACCGATGAACGACCAAAGAGGAAAGCCTTGAGCACTTTATTAAAAGAGTCCGGTGGCAGGGTACATAGATCAAAAGGGAGGCTATTCCAAACAGAGAGATCCGCAATCGAGAAATCCTTGTAGTGTCTGATGGCTGTGCGTGCATGTGGAAGCACAAAGTCGCTGACATTGAAGCTTGTCGAGCCTTCTTCGCTCTGTTAAGAAGGGGCATCTCCTAGACCATGGACTTTCTTAGCTGCCAGGCAATGCCGAGCTCTCTCGATTGTAAACCAACCATCCAATTCCGTCCATCTGGAATGACCTCCCTTCAAAGCTGCGTTTATTACATCTGACCAATCAAACTTTGCTTCATAAATCTCCTTCACCATAGCTGGGCTGGGAGAGATCCTGAGTACGTTTCTTGAAGGGGTGCTATAAAAGTCCATAGAATGAATGATTGAATGAATTAATATATATATACACACACATAATATACATTAGTCAGGCTATTAAGTATCATAATTGATAAAATCTCAAATTTCAAATTAATATTTCAAAACTTAGCAAGTCCTGAAACTAGTAGTTTCACTACTGCAGCTCTAGTGCCTTTCCCCTTCAGGAGTTTTTTAACGTATCGTATAAATGTCGTATAAAGTGTGACTATATAATTATGTCACAAGTGCCGGCATTAGACAAGCATAATTTTGCACTAAGACATAAGCATAATGTGCAATGAGTTCACTACAAGCAACCTGGTACTGGTCCTTTGTTCTGTAGTTTGTTTGCATCATCTGCTTCTTTCTTCATGTTTTCACTTGTTATTCTGCTTTGTTGCTCTTTTTCTTTGGATTCCCTCTGTTCACGCAGCTCAGTCAATTCATTGCAAAGCCTGTCACTGTCTTCATCAACAATCGATATCCTACAAATTATATCAGCATAACCAACTGAAGAATAACACAAACACCTATATAACACAAATGCATACACGTATATATATATATATATATATATATATATCTCTCTCTCTCTCTCTCTGAAAACTTGCATGTATACTAGGGTGTGTCTAAATATTAAAGTCTCGAATTAAACATCGACCAAGTTGGTTTTCTGTTCCATCATGATAGTAATTATTATCTGCCAAATTATGTGAAAATCGAAATAAATTTAGGACTTGCGCAAAGCCCTTTAAGATTTGTGACTTTGTCATCAATGTGATTCATTGTTATTTTCAGAGATCCAAACAATTTTAGAACCTTGAACATTAGATATATGTCATAATCAAAGGAAATACTGTCAGTTATTCGTCATAATTTATTCCCTTTAGTGCTTTCGGGAATTTATCTCGATGGTACTCAACCATTTGCAGAACAAATTGTTTCTCTTCCTCATTTCTTACCAGCGCTTCATTGAAGGTCTGCATAAGAGCCACTCCTTTCTCTGCCAAATCATTCGTCACTCTTAGGGCAGATATGATGTCTTTTGCCTCATTGTATGATTGCTCTGACTCCCACTGTTGCGGATCTCGTTCAAGAAAAGAGTCATCCAATCCGAGGATCCTGAATATTTTTGAGGTTGAAGTGGAGACGAAATCGGGCAGTGCTTTTGTAAGTGGATCATGTATCGGAGGAATCCTCTTTGGAGGATCATCAGATCCCTGATTGTTCTGCATGTTGTAGACCATGCGCTGCTTCTCATTGACGGTGACTGAATCATCAAAAAGGCTGAGGCCAACCAGGGTCTCTGATAAATACCAAAGGTGTCGCGAAAATGCTGTTGAGGCGACCTGTGAGACTTCCTTGTCTTGATAAGTGTGGATTGCCTTCAAGAATTCAAGATCGTTCCTTGGGGCCTCTTTAGGTGAGACACATGTGAACCAGTACTTCACATAAATTGTTGTCACAAAAAGGGACACTCGAACTAAATGATTCCACACCTTTTGAGAGTAGGATGTTCGTGATGCCCTCTCTGAGCTCTGACGTTGTTGAATGGGATATTGATCTCTGAAAAGCCACATTTTGATAGCATAGATCGCACGTGCCATCCAGCGTGCTCTATGAACTGCCCCTGGGTACCTGAACTTTATTCCTTTTGGCGGAATTCCTCCTAAGAAAATTACTGTCAGCTCAAGTAGCTCTTTGTAGTCATCTCTGTAATGATCAGTACTCAGTTGCTGCAATGCGAAGCTGATGACATTATCTCGAATTTCTGTGATATGCTGTACTGCATCTTTATCCTCCATTGCTGTGCGATACTTGGTCTGATCGATTTGTGGCCAGAAGTCTCGGAAATGAACAAAGAGTTCCAATTTTGGAGACCTTGCAGAATCATGCAGTGAAAACACCTTTTCCAGAACAATTTCAGAAATATGATGTCGGCAAGCAAGGTTCAATAGGTCCTTTCCTAATTCTGTTTCCAGCCTGATGCATACGCCGCCCTTGCAACCCGTGTTGCTCGCTGTTGTATCGAAACACATGGCCACGATTCTGTCTTCCAATCCCCAACGTCTGATCTCGACCAAACACGCATCTGACATGACGGCAGCTGTACCAGATTGGAGTTTGGGGATGGCCAATAGCTTGGTCACCTCCTTACCAGATACCATTATCGGAAGGCGATCAACACACCCTCGTCCTGTTCCTGTAGCATCTGGCATGATCTTGCCATCCCAGTGAATAGTAAGAGGAACTTTCGGATCGAAAGATTCATGAATCTCTGCTGCTAGGGCTGCACGGCTATCCTTCCTTGCTCGATGAATCGCAGAAGGACTGATAATCAGCTCGCCAGCTGGTGCTGCACAAAGATTGGATACAGCGAGAGCAGTCAAAATGTGAGAGGCCTTCCTGCTGCTGGTTTTGGTACGATCTAGAGCAGCAGCAACATCACGAGTAACGACAGAGATTGTCCCCCTTCGCCGTTTTGGTGGCCAAGCAGACGTCGAAGGTTCTGGTTCTTTTTCTGAGCTACTGGATGACGCCTCTTCTTCGGATGACTTTTCCAACACAGAAACTTCTGTCGCTGCAGCAGCTGTGCTAGCACGATAGCGTTCCATACGCTCTGCAAGTGCTGCTGATCTTGCTGCCACTCTCGTTTCTTGCTTTGAAAGTTTGACATCAATACCTGCCATTGAACCACGTCGTCCTCTCTCACGCTGTGCTTTCAAAAACTGTCGATCCTCTTCTATCTTGATTATTGTCATGGCATCACTGTGGGCAATATCAAACAGATCCTCCAGGGAATCCTTGAAAGCCTCACGCTTGCCATCTTCGGTTTCTGACGTCCTAGAAATACTTTTCTTAAGGTTTTGCCATTCCTTATGGAGATGTCGTAGCCGATCCCAAACGTGATTCCTAGCCTTCGTTGGAATGCGGGCTCTTTCCCAAATTGGGAGTACCATAGCTGCCGTTTCTTTTACGCTATCATCCAGACTCTGATTTCTTAGTGTATGGAAATTAAAAAGCACCTTCAGAACCTGTCCTCGTGTAGGTAATTTCGCATAACTGAAATGATCTTCCGTACTGCCTATCAACCAGATTTCAGCCTTTTTTCTAGTAGATTTAGCCATCCCAAGTGCGATATGATATATTAATTAAAACAAACACTGTCCGCCATTTGCAGCACGACACCCATGACATAAGCAAAAGATAAGCTGTCATTGTCACGAATATTGATTAGTTGGGAAGCGGCCATTCAGAAGGGGTCAAAGGCTGGCAAGAATGGGAATCATGAAAATATTGCCTATAATCCAACCTGGTTCCTAACTTTGGTCGCTTTGCGCAAGTCCTAAATGTTGAGCTATTAAGATATAATTTTGGATATGGAGGTTATTCATGATCTGTCACGATAATCTGACTTGGTCGTTAAAAAATATTCGAGTTTAAGATTTCACATGTACCTTAAAAGCACCCTAAATTGTATACTGTATAGAGCATGCCTCAATTAACCTCTAAAAGCACTTAGATATATCTAAATACTTATTCATTAAGTTATGACCTGTCTTTCATCATTACCAAACTGACTATTAACCATGCTCCCATTCTTTGCGCCACTATTCCCAGAGATCAGAACTTCAAACAACATGGTGAATTGGTGATGTATCATCAACCGATCCAAAGAAACATCTTTAGTCTATAATTCATTGAACTTATTCAGCTCTTCACAATCTCACTGAATATATTGGACATGGGGAAGACCATTATTAGCCATCATGCATTTCTGGAACTTGAAACAAAACAAGCATGTTGCACAATAGAAAGCTGTCAGTCTAAAAGTGACATCCGTACTTTAAGTATTTCTCATCATGTATGTCATAAGTGCTTACTTGTTCTCTAGATCCTCTGTTCTTCTCTTGTAATTCATGAGTGCTGTTGGTGCATTTGCCACTTCATTCAGTTTGCCAGAGAGAAAAAAAGCCTCATGCTGACCATCACGAATGGTGTTGATGCAGCTCTCATACTCAACTTTTATTCTATTTAACAGCACTTTATAGACACCGAGATATTCAATAATCTACAATGGAAAAATAAGACGCATCATTCCAGATGCTCAATGCAGTGACAGGATCATCGGAGCCAAACATGAATCCTAACAAAATAAAATACTAAACTTTAATTTAACACTAGTCCAACATATTCAATTTTCAGTCTATTTATTGTGCCTCAGCATAACATTATTAAATCCAACACATAAAACCACTTCTGAAAGAGCTCAGCTCTTTCAGTAACCAAACTTCTTCTAAATCAGATTATCAATAGACAATGCTTAAAGTGTTAAAAAAGAAGTGCCTGGGTCCCCTCACCTTTTCAGGTGTGTTGGTCAAATAAGTGGCAGGACAGCATAGAATGCCATAGAGATTTTAAAATAAGTGCCTGGACGCTGTCCATGACTGCCACACTTCAAGTTCTGTGAATAGAACTAAAAGAAGAATAGTTAGATGAGACAAAAAATCAATTAAAACAACAACTGAATGGAAACAATGGCAGAGGAGACCATGACTGACTCTGTTAAAAGCTTCCTTGTGGACATGATAGCATTGCTCAGGATCTGCTGGATCAACTTTCAACATCTCCTCAGCCATCCAGTCATTCAAACGATTCAGAAACCCATTGTCTGCATTGCCACCTGATGATGAAATTGGTGGAATGACAGGCAGGGAATTAAGAGAACTAGAAGAAGATTCCATTCTTCACTTCACTTCTTCATCCAAACTGAAAGTATATATACATTCGCAATATACAGCCAATGTTTTATACTATATTTAAAATGCTTAAGTTCTTAGTAAAGAACTACAAGAACTGTTCATCATTTGTCAGCTCTATAGCAATTTATAGCACCAATTAACCTACATGAAGCTGCCAAAACAGAAGCTTCTCAAACCTAATCATTATGGCTGATTCATGGCTGTGGGCTTGCAAAAGATTGCATTGTTCGTGTGGTCATGAGGAAGGTGCACAAAAGTGACAATCAATCAATGACAGGTCGATCTCCATTTCCTCTCAAACTACAGTGCACAAGGATCTGGACAAAGATTCTTCAGATATAACGTATGCAAAAACATATATTTTCTTACCCTCTGTTGCACCTTGTATATTTAGTAGACCTCCCTCCCCCATCCACACGTAAAACTATGCTTCTATAATCCCGTGGGACATGGATGAGGAGCTGGCAATGGACAGAGACAAGTGGACGAGATGCATCACATTTTTGTATAGGACACAGGATATTAAGCTCTATAAGAAGCCTGTGATATTTTCAGTGTTTGGGCAGAGAATCCATGTGCAGGACCTGCACAGATACGTGTGCAGTGTGCGCAAACTGCCATAAAAGATTCACAGACGAGAGTCTGTGAAATAAACGAAAAGTCTGTGATGATGATTCGGTTTTGCCGGTTTTCTCACACTTAGTCACAATTCTGCTGTAATGAATGCGTTTTGTAATGTACATGAAAGGCTTGAAACGTACATGAATGCCAAAGGTCAGAATCTTGCCTATGCATAACGCCGATAACTGAAAATTACTCAGTTGTTCATAAAGAAACTCTCTGGTCGCTCCATTGACTGGCATTTAACCCAAACCTGCGAGATCTTAATAAACAATCCGGCGAAATTGCAGAACACGGGACCGCTAGTTTAGCTGTTTTAGGGTCAGGATAAGCGTCGTGAGGGTCGGTTAGGGTCAGGTTAAGCGTCGTGAGGGTCGGTTAGGATCAGGTTAAGCGTCGTGAGTGTCGGTTAGGGTTAGCGTTAGGACTAGTGTCGTCATGGGGAGGGGCGGTAGCGCAACGGATAACACGCTGGCGTAGTACGTGCGAGAGGTAGCGAGTTCGACCTCCCTTTGGGCGGACTTGCTTTGTAGGCTACTATTAGCGCCGTGTAATTGCAAAGCTGTCTGTTCTGCTAGGAGTTAATAGCCTAGGAGAAAAGTTAAACCACCTAGACAAAATTCTAATCAAGCCAGGCACCTACTATTCACATAGTTTTCACATATATAAAAGATGTGGTAAAAAATCTGACACAAAAAAATGTTGCGAACAACCATTTTACTGAGAAAATGCAAGATGGCCGTCAGCCGAAAGCAAATATTGTCTATTACTACCAATAAAATTATTCCCACATGTTTTACCTGAAATATCCATCTAAGTTAAAGTGTTCTGCTGCTCACTACATCTGTATAATCACCCAGACATTGACATAATACAGTATGAAAGCCGAAAACAGTACAGGGTGGGACAAAAAAGGCCCCCCACGTTTTTTTGCCAATATACTGACCAAAAGTAAGAATTTTCAAATGAAATTTTACAGGCTTGTAGACAATTCATATTTACACATCATGGCCACATTTCATCAAAATATTTCAAACGGAACAAAAGTTATATCACTTTTAGTGAGGCCACCCACCGTTTTTTCACGATTCAAAAACGCGACGCAACAAAAAGTAACATAAAACCGATCTAATTATGCTGGAAAATATCTTGGCCAGAAGTAAGAATATCAAAATGAAATTTTAGAGGTTTAAAGACAATTCATATATGCATATGATGGCCGGATTTCATCACAATATTTCAAACAGAAAAAATTATGCCCCTTTTAGTGAGGCCACCCACCGTTTTTTAACAATTCAAAGATGTAACGCACCAAAAAGTAGCAAAAACACGATTTTATTACGTCTCATCTCGAATAATTGTTATCAAATAGCCTTCATATATATCCAGATGATCATTGTTATCACTATTTAAAAAAGAAATATGGCACCAGAGTAACTGCACATCACTGAGAAGTCACTTAAGGACGATGACAATGAAGTTGGTAAATAAGGAATCTGTCAGATTATTAATTTTGTTATTAAAGCAATGCAATTCAAATTTCTAAAAAAAAGAAAATCACGAAGGTGTCAATGACAGACAAAATGTGTATTCAGACTCCTCTTGAGCAAGGTCCTAGAGATATATTGAGCAACGTTTACTCTGATAAACAGTGAGAGCGCAAACATTGAGAGTTGTGCTGAGAGTTAAGAGATTTTCAGTTAATGAAAGGAGATCGGCTCGATTGTTCTGGTTTCATTGAGAAAGGCAATGGCCCCCAAATCTCCGGATTTGAACCCGATGGATTGATAATCAAATGCGGAGAGCTATGCTGAATAAATATCAAAATCTGCAACCAAACCAAGAGCGGTAAGGGAATTGGAGTCAACATGGGAAGATTGCATCCATTGATTTTAGAGAAAAAGATGTGTTCTCCACATCTCCAACTTCCGCTTCAATTGTTTACTAGAATAAACCGACTCAGAGTTGTTTGACAATGTACCCATCTTGTCCATCAGTTGTTCATCCAATGTGTACAGCTCATCGTCAGAAGCCTCGAGCCAACTGCAGGGTTTCTCAAAAGCACCAGACATTTCTGGGTCAACAGGTCAACCAAACCTTGCACTAGAATAAGGAAATCCTTTCAAATTATCGACCTGTTTCTAACCTGTCATTCATCTCTAAACTAACAGAACGTGTTGTACTCTCTCGGATCAATGACTACTTGACTTCAAATTCATTCCTTAAAAAAAAACCAGTCCGGCTTTACTAAAAAGCACTCAACCAAAACACTTCTCACTTCCCTATACAACAAAGTTGCCTCTGCCATCTCTCATCAACAAATCTTCTGCCTTTGCCTCCTTGATGTTTCTGCAGCCTTCGACACCATCGAACACAACATACTACTCCAAAGTAGTATGTCTGGTTGGTTTGGCTTTACCGACACTGCTCTCCTTTGGATTCAGTCTTATCTCTCTTCACGCTCTTTCTCAGTCAAAACACTTGAAACGTCATCTCAATCATGCCCTCTCACCTGTAGGGTTCCGCAAGGTTCTGTCCTCGGGCCCCTCTTGTTCATCCTCTACACCACTCCACTCAGTTCACTCATAAAGGCATCAACAGTCGACCATCATCTATATGCTGACGACACCCAATTATTCATCTCTTTCTCTCCAAGCAGCTTTTCTGACTCCATAGATAATCTTCTCTGTGTGGTCACCCAAATCACCTCCTGGATGACCTCAAATCTCCTGTGCCTGAACCCGTCCAAAACTCAATTTATTCTTACAGGCCTGCGTGAGCAACTCAAGAAAATCCCAGATCCCTCTATATCCATCAACATTGACTCTGCATCCACCCACACATTTACTCCAAATTCTCCTGTCAGAAACCTAGGTGTTATTTTCGATCAAAACTTGACCTTCTATGATCACATCCCCCATATCTCTCGCTCTTGCTTCATGCATATCCGCGACCTTCGAAGAATCCGCCCTATGCTTGACTTCAAAACTGCATCCACAATCGCCACATCTATAGTTCATGCGAAACTTGACTGCTGCAACTCTCTCTCTTCCTAAACATTGATATCACCCTAATTAACCGCCTCCAAGCTATCCAGAATGCCCTCGCCCGTGCTGTCACTAAAACCTCCAAACATCACCACATCACTCCTGTCCTGAAATCACTTCACTGGCTCAAAATACGTGAACGCATTGAATACAAAGTCCTCTCACTCACTTACAATATACCGTACTTCAATCATCCCAGCCGTTCTACCTTCGTCAGTTGTTGACCATCCAGCCACTTCGTTCAACACGCTCCTCATCCTCCATTACACTACTTCGCCCTCCCATCACTTCATCGCTGAAATTCGCAAACCGCTGCATAGCCATTGCCGTTCCACCTCTTTGGAACAAACTTCCGCCAGCACTACGGCAAACTTCCAACCCATCATACGAGCTCACCAAAACTCCACCTCTCGCTATCTCCCCCCAGGTATTTCACTCAAAACTGAAAACATTGCTCTTTCACAAATCCTATCCTGATTCTTTCTCTGCTCCTCACTTCCCTCGTCTTGATTTCAACTCTAAACATCACCCACCTTAGCCGTCTATCTGCCTGCCTGCCTGATTCTTCGGACTTGACCCGCTGCCTATCGATTTTGTTTTGAATAAGCGCCTGTGAATAAGCTGGTTCCCGCGACTTGGCTTTTGTGGGCGCTGTAGAAATCTCAAGATTACGATACGATTAGAACTAGAACTAGTGCTTGATGCATTATCACTGCCCAGAACAAATGCCTGATAGCAAGCTCTATGGTAAAATGCTTCAGCTGCAACCAAGTCACAACAAGTTTCTAACCGACCTAGGACTGCAGTTGCCAAAGGGTCCCTTTTTACGGCAATTCTCAATCAATTTATCACAAAAGGGAAGGGTCATAACGGCACTTGTGTCTCGCTTATCTGGCTTGCAGCAAAAGAAACAATGTTGAATTAAGATTACTGCATAACTTGTAAAAAAAGTAAAGCGCAGTGCGTCTTGCAGGCGCTTCATCAAAGAAAAGATTATTATTATCAATATTATTAGATACTATACTAAAATCGCTAAAACTAGCGGTTCCGTGTTCTGCAATTAGGCCGACAATCCCACTTACACTAAGTCTTGTATTTTGCTATAACACTTTTGAATCTTTGCGTTGTGATGGACGCCGTAGTCGCCGCCATAGATATGCTGCCATAGATATACTACATTTTCTAATAATATATGATGTCTATGTATGCCGCATTAGAATATTAAGCGCACACTCAAGCTAAGCACTCAAGGACTCATCCTTGAATCCTTGGCGCACACTGTGCACCAGCTGTGCACATCGTTCTTTCCAGGGATGCCACTCATAGCTTTTTTCCACCTATATCTAGGTATTTTCGGTCTTGTCTAGGTTTCTAGGTTTTTTTGGTCAGGATCTAGCCTTTTTTTCTCACGACAGTTTTTCGACTTTTACATACAAATTTTTTTTTTTAAACTAAGATGCAAAAAAACGTGAAAAAATCGCAATTTTGTAAATTTGGACTAACAATTGTAAATTTTGGAGTGAAGGACTAAAAAAGTAGGTCATCAGAAATTTTTTATGAAGCAAATTTTAATAATCGTACGACTAAAAAGAAGTCATCAGAAATTTCAAGCCGGAAAATTTGACAAATCTATGTATTTTACATGGAAATCGTCAATCTAGCCTTTTCTAGCCTTTTTTGACCGGATTTGACTTTTTTTCAAAATCCAGAGTGGCATCCCTGGTTCTTTCTAACTCGTACACATAATCATGTAGGAAATTCTTACATCATGCTCGTACAGAATCTTCTATTATCGTAATCGTAGAATCAAAATATAAGAGCAACTTGAAGCCAAGGACGTTCACGAGCGATGTGTTGTATCATATTAATCTTCTAAAGTGTGGTCGAAAGGAGATAGCCTATAATGAGATCGGTCTGCTTTCGAGGGTCCAGAGTCCAGCAGGCCTATGTAGGAAGCAGAGCGTCGCGGAGAAGTTATATTATGTAGCACTGCTTCTACAAGTAAATGTGTAAGCGTTTGCTGAATTTATAACGATAATAAGAACACCGAGCAGAGAAGTTACTGTTAAGACCGGTAAAAGTCAGGTTGTATCCTAATGCAGATTCGCCGAAAAGCAAGACTTAGGAAATTTAAAGCGCCATCTCATGCATTATTAAAATTGTATGGCGGGGCTTTCCGATCGTATGAACTGAAGTGATTTGGGCGTTCTTTCAACTTATTTGGTCGGTCAGTTGGTCGTCGCCCTTTGACCAGTCGAGTTTTTTTTACTAGTATTGTTAGAATAGATGCATAGGACTAATTAGCAGGAAAATCGATGTCGGTTAACAAGACATGCAATGAGGCAAGCACTTGGCCGATCTCGGTAGCCTATCGCAGACGATAATTATTATTATTATCTGCAATTTTGACGTTAGTGCAGCGTTTGAAACTATAGGCCATGACATTTCACTTGAACGTCTGCATATATCCTTCGGTCTCTCTGGTACTCTTCTCCTCTGGCGGAGATCCTTTCTTTGTGATCGCTCCTTTTGTGTGGTCCATAGTCCCTCTAAGTCAGTGTTTCTTAACCAGTGTTCGACCGAACCCCTGGGGTTCGATGAGCCAGTGCCAGGGGTTCGGCAGAGGTCCTCTGAAATATATTCAGAGTCAGTGAGTGTGAGTGAAAATTTATTTGCTATCTTATTTTTCGACTTTTATTTAATAAATTTTGTTTGAAATAGATTGCCTACCAGGCCCTACCTCATGAAATTTAAAGCTGTTCATCCTGCTAACTTTAATTATGCCTTACTGCACCTCCTGATAATTAACACCGGTGTAAAGGTTTCAAATTACCCCTCCTAAACATTGCCCCCCCCCCGGTAACCTGAAACCGGTTTCAGATTACACTCCGGACACTAGATTTGCATCAATCATCGCATTTAATGCACTAAAGAAATCAGAAAAATCATCCCGCTTCTTGTTTTGGTCTGAAGATTTCATACCTCATCCCAATTCGTGGTATGTTATCAATTTTTTTATCCGAAAAAATAATAGTCTCAAAGCCATTTCTTCTTTGTAACTTAAGCGGCGATTAGTATTTTAGTTACAGATGAAAATATTGATAACAAACCACGAAGTGGGATGACGGATGAAAATATTCAGACTTAAACAAGAAGCGGGATGATTTTTCTGATATTTTAGTGCAATAAATGCGATGATTGATGCAAATTACAGTTTGCAGAGGGGGTAATGTTTAGGAGGGGGCAATTTGAAACCTTTACATGCACCGGCAGCCATCTTTTGGTGACGTAAGTTATCACCGATACGATATGTAATTTTTCGTGGTTTTTCTGCAGAAGTACGCTAAAAGCAGCTATTATTATAGGGGTTCGGTGGCTAGGCATGAATTTCTCTTGGGGTTCGGCGACCTTGAAAAGGTTAAGAACCACTGCTCTAAGTCCTTCTGGGTCCCGCTCTTTAAGGTCTTCCACAGGGCCCTTCTCTTCATAATCTATACCTCATATCTTGCCCCTCTTCTTGCCTTCCATGCTATGCAAGCCCATCTGTATACAGATGATGTACTGCCGTGCCTCTGACTCTGTTGCGACTGTCCGGGCTATGTGCTTTGCCATGGAAGCCTTGGGGACTTGGATGTCGTCCAATCGACTACGCCTCAACTCTTTAAAAACTCAATTCATTTGGCTTGGCACCCGCCAGCAGCTGACAAAGCTAGATATGACAACCATTGCTGATGCCTTTCCTGATTTTGTCTTCTCAACCGGAGTCCGTGACCTTGGTGTTACTCTCGACCAAGAGCTCACTTTGCTCCACACATTCACTCACTCAACCGTGCCTGTTATTATCAACTGCGTCAACTACACACTGTTGCTCGCTCATATTCAGCCAGGTCTCCAACTATATGCATGACGTTCTCCGCTGGCTCCCACTTAAGCTATGCTCTAGTCTGGCGCTGCATGCTAGGCCTTGCTCCTGCCTACCTTTATGAGCTCTGTAGCCCTACTCTTAGTTCTCGCCATTTCCGCTTCCTTTGTTCGTTTGAACGAAGTCTGCTCTCAGTCCCTTTTGCTCATACTTCCACTTGCAGAACAGTGCTTTCTCGGTGGTAGGATTCTTAACTTGGAGTGGTCTTCCTCTGACCCTCAACTCTCTTTGTATCCTTCTCAGACTTTCCTCTCTCATCTTAAGACAGTTTTATTTGATTGTGCTGAGGCCGGGAGCGCCTCTGAGTAGGCCCCCTTGAAGAGGCGCTATATAGATGCATCTAATGAATGAATGAATGAATGAATTATTGAGTACGCTTATTGATATTCAAGTAAGTTTCACTTTCAGCAATTATTCTAGTTTACATATTCGCATTGTTTTAATTTTACACCTTAATGGTAGTATTTTAAGCTGTCATCTTTAAAATGGTCTGATATTTCAGTGCTGATAGGACCGGTTCAAGGTTTCAATAAATATAGCCTACTTATTCTAACTGAGACAGAGGTCACAAGATGAAAATTGACGCGTGGGGTCAAAAGTTGGTTCCACAAATCAGGTGAAGACCTGCCACCTGTCTTGCAAGATCGAATGGATCATTATATGAGGTCTTGTGCCTCCTGTTTGATCAATAGTCTGTTTCAGACATTCTGCCTGGTTAGCACTTGGTCCATGCCTATGAGTCACAATCTACAAAGTGCCAGAAACTGGTTCTTACATATGTCTGCCCAGTCTTTGCATCCAAGCATAGCTGACACAAGTGAATGGGTAGATGCAGCTGTAGCTAAATATTCTGCTGAAGATACCAGCATCGATATCCATGTAATACCTAGGTTGCCATCTCTGATCAGAAGAATTGCCTCCTTCTATTTGAAGTTGACATTTACGATCACTTCCAGACTGCATCATAACATGATTTTCTTTATCATTTTCTTATTTGTAACTGGCTGCGGTATGCCAGCAAGAACTCAATAAAAAAATATATCATCATCATAACTGGTTATCCATTTTCTCAGTGTATGATCTTAGCATGGGGCAGAGGGCGGCACATTGGTGAGCCTGGCCACTTTAAGATTTGAAGCACTTTATGTGTGAAGGCATGTCAGGTCCTCTATTGTCTGTTCAAGCATGTTTCTAGCATGGTTCTGGAGTGCCAATGTCCCACACATAAAATATTGGGGGCTCATCAGGGCTCAGTCAGCGTGCTGATTTGCTTAAATGTCTGTCTTGCATATTTCTGTCTGTTTAAAGTTTTTCTAGAATGGAAAGATCAAGAGAACTACCGGCAACTGAGCAGAGTAATCCTATAACAACTGACATTGATGTGGCATCTGCACATGGTAGGAACTACAAATTGGGTTTGACTGAAAAATTGTGTCTATTTGATCTCTCTGGAAGTGTTCTACAGGTAGTGTGAATTAAAGTCATGTATGAAACATTATTGCATTTGCTTGAAATAGTGAATCTCCTAATCCTTTTTTTACTTGTTATAAATCTGTTTTCTTTAGATTCCTGTCATTATTGTTTACAGCACCAGTAAGACAAAGACTATCCCATCTTACATTCTTTGTTTTCAACTGCATTATTAAGTGCTAAATGGCATGCTTGCTCCTTCTGGAACTGATATCTGAATATATTTTGAGGCCACATCAGGTTGTGAAAACATGTCCTTGTTTTCATGACTTAACTCCTGCACATTTTGCTGTCAGTGCCCAGGGCTAAAAACCAAAGAAAACTGACTGGTTGGTCAAATGGATGATTAGCAACTAACTTAGTGGATTTAAAAAAAATCATATACCGGGTATATGGTTCTGTAGGGGCGGTGCGGTGGCTGATTGGTAACACGCGGGCACGAAGAACAGAAGGAACCGGGATCTAATCCCGGTGGCCCCTTAAGGTTGACTCAGCCGCCACTCGCCAGATGGGAGTGTGAAAATGAGTAGCAGTGTCACTGCGCAGGTAACCTTGGGTTCGGCGGAAAGACCTGGCCACCTACAGCCGATGTATGGCAATTGCCACCTAAGGGCTGATGGCTTAACACCGGGGATCAGCACCGGGCCCAACGCTCGCAAGCGAGTATGGGCAAAACCTTTACCTTTTCTTTTACTTGTAAATAGCACCATTCCCCTTAGCTGTCTGACTGTCTGCATGCCTGACCATTTGCATCTTGAACTGGACTGATTTCACCACCTGCGTATTGATTATGTTTTGAATAGCCACTTGTGAATATGCTGCTTCTCACAACTTAACTGTTTTGGAGACTGTTGAAATCTCAAGATTATGATTATGATTGCGAAAGCATCAGTCTATGGTTACTTCTAAGCAAAATTGCATTCTGAGCCTACTATTCATCTTTCGATGGAGTTAAAGAATGATTATAATGCTATGCTGGCCATTTGCTGAGCCTGCATCCTGAATTTTTGGTTCATTGCTCGAAATTGAGATCCTGGATTAGAGCTTAGGAATGTTCTTTTTTCCACCATCCTGTTCTGATATTCCTTATAAACTGGTTTAGATTTTCAAGTAAATGTATATGTTTCATTTAAGAGAAACCAAAGTGTTAATGAAGAATCATTTTTTACTGACAGAAGATATTTATTTGCATAAAAGATGTAAAGTGTCATGTATAGATAAATTGTAAACTGTGCTGTGAATGTTCTTGCAGATATTGTCCGATTACTGTTTGAAGCTGATCAGCAATTATTCAGTGATAAACCAGCAAATCTGGTAAATTTCCAGTCACTTTGTGTTTCTTGACTATATAGATTTCTGTCAATTAAGATAAATATGATTTTGTGTAAAAAATTTGGAAATTTGCCCAAAATAACCTCCAGTCACAGAGTGTTTCTGGAAATGCAGGAGTGGTTGTGGCCAGGCAGCTTTTGTCGATTCATTATGATTGCTGGAAAAGTCAGACAGAGCAGTTTGAAATGAGCAGAAGTGGCATGAAAACTTGTGTCTGTATGTTTCTAGTGAACTCATACAACATTTGTATGTATGCTTGAATAAGTATAACTAGAAGAGCTGAGTGATATTTATAGGAAGTGGATGTGATCAACCTTATGAGCCTAGCATGTATTGATCATGCATCCTTCTGATCTCTAAGCCAGCATGTTCTCATTCAACCATCTCCATGTTAAACATCGCACAGTCAGTCGTCACTCATTGTCCATAGCTTATTGTGTGTCTCCCATTCGTATCCATTACTAAATGCAAGTTCCTTTATTTATTTTTATTAACATCAGAGTTTCTTTATTTATTTTTATTAGCATCAGAGTTTCTTTATTTATTTTTATTAACATCAGAGTTTCTTTATTTATTTTTATTAGCATCAGTGGTCTTTTATTTATGTTTTATTAGCATCAGTGGTCTTTGAAGTGTTGTTGAAAGTCTGTCTATACATCGTCATTTTTACGATTTGTGGTTTTTTGAAAGATCTCATAATTCTATGAGAATTGAGGAGCTATCAAAAATAAAGCCAGTTCTATTATTTTTACTTTAGCCTAATTACATAAATTTTGCATTGTAAATTAGGGTCTACTGGAGACTGGCATAGAAGATGTCATGGAAAAGATAGCAGCTATTGTGGATGACATTCTACAACAGGTAATATGCTTTTGCCACAGTAGAAGAGGATTTGCAGCTTTGCTTACTAGCCATGTTCGTTATCTTGAATTATTTGTATTTGTTAATCTCAAGGAATGAATTTCTCATTAAGAGATCACTCTGCTCTGTTATGGATCATTTGTTATGTAGTGGTCAGGATGGCCAGTGTCAAGTCTTCACGTTAACTTCGATAAATTAGTTCATTTGTGTGGTAATTTTCATGTTTTTATTTCTGCTGTGTCCAGATCTGCATATCTGAGTTGAGTCTGCTTTGATGTTTTTTTTCTAAATTGAAGAGTATTTGATTGAATTAGCATTGAAACCTTAACCTTGTCCACCTTTGGAATGCCCTTTCCATTTGCACAGCATTTAATCCAGTCATGTATGCAGTGTATGCACTCTGCAACGAGGAATTCTTTGTCTCGATGTGGACTTCATTCAGTTGTTGACATTTCACATCCTCACTGTTCCTCAGTGCAGCTTGGATCAGGGACACTATGAAAGTCCTCTATCCATCTTCGATACATGTGTGGATGAGACTTCATTATTTGGATTTTATGTGTGTGCCACTTTGTTGAGGGTTCACTTGTGATGACTTCTCCAATTATATGAGAGTCAATTACTTTTAGATGAACTTACTGACCAATACCATCAAAATTAACACTTTGACCGCCTACACACCATGTTAAATGACTGGCTGAAGTACGAGTTAACTCGTACTTGGCGGTCAACGTGTTAAAAGAATTACAGATGACTATGCCATACCACTGTAAAATTAAAATTATTATCATATGATGAGAACTGAAAATAAATTCAACTTGTTGGAATAGTGTTGCATTGCTATCAAAATATCATTCAATTTCTTAGTATTACCTTTCAAAGAGCAATTAATTCAGAGCATTTTACTCACTTTACACCAGCGGTTCCCACCCGTGGCCCGCGGGCCAAAAGTCGCCCGCCAGACCTCAGAAAATGGCCCGCAGCCTCAGAAAATGGCCCTCATCTCTCAAAGAATAATTATCAAAAATATATGAAAAAATTAACAATTTGGACATGATAGAACACATTATTATTTTCTATTACAAATTATTTTATGTAAATGTCGATAAATAACATCAAACATTATATTTTGAATAAATTATAGCAATTTTATATGCTTTTAGTTAATACGATTTTAACCTTGTGGCACCCTAATGTCCTTCAACTAAGAAAAGTGGCCCTCGTGTCCTCCAACTTATAAAAAGTGGCCTGACAGTCAAAAAAGGTTGGGAATCACTGCTTTACACTGTCTTACTTAACATTCAACTTAGTTTTTCAAAGAAGCCAAAAGAAATTAGACATATCATAACCGTGATTTTCCTTACCTTACTTTCACTTTAAGCTTTTCAAAGTAGAGTGACTTAGCAGTTGCTAACATTGCTTCGTTTCATTACAAGTTTCCTTCTTAAGTACTTTATTTTTATAGAACTTATGGTTTGATTGTTTGGGTCAGAATTCAAGTGACTGTGCAATTGTTCTCAGTGGATGTGGAACCTCCGGACGACTGGCTTTCGTTACAGCGGTAAAAACAAATTATGTCTTGATGCTTTCTGCAAAGCTGGCTTGCTGTTTTCTTTTCCTATCGTTTTTACTTACTGACTTACTGCTTTAGTTAGGCACTTTACTCTGAACTTTCCTACTGCAGTCAGTGTATCTTATTAATTATGATCATCAGGTCTTGAGTCTCCTTATAGCAATCACTTGGTGGCAATTAATGCAGATGAAATGTCTGTTTTCTTCTCATTTATTCACTTTCTCATATTAGTCGTTGCCTGCTGCATTTATATTTTGTATCTTCCTATTTCTTTACATCAAATCTTACATGTTGTGCATTCTGCTGAATACTTTAAGACCGCATTCTTTCCATATGACCAAGCTATGAATTGAGCGTCATTGTATAGCATAGTTTTATATATGTCGAAGCGCTGTGTGATTTAAACTTCATTTACAGTTCTTTAGTCCTGTTGTTGTAGCCAATGTATGCTGTGAGGATTTTCTGTTAACTTATTTTGTCATTTTCTGGCATTTTGCACTATTCAGGAAAATGGATTGAACATTCATCTCTCGTATTCTTTTGTCTGTTTTCTTTGTTTCATCTCAGATTATTCTCTATCCAATTAAATCAGATTTATCTTGGAAATGTCTAACTTAACATCTTCTGATTGCAGCGAACTTTCAATGCAAGACTGGTGCAGAGCGGTCGTTTGCCGATCTTTCAGTATCTTATTGCTGGTGGTGATGAGTAAGCAGAAGAACTGTCATTTATTTAAAGAAAACATCTCTCAACATATATTCAATGACACGTTGTTTTAACATGTGTTGTAAAATTTATTTAAATTATTGCTACAAAGAAGGCAGTTATATTTACACATATTTTTAATCGCTTGGTAACAATGACTTGACTTTAACTGGTGAATTGGTTACTTTCTTTGTAACTTTCAGTAATATAATGTAGTTACTATTTATTACCTGTTAGGTTTGTTTTGAATATGTAACAAAGTGAGTGTTTGAAGCCTATTCCAAGGACTTGTACGTTTTCAAGGTTCTGGCATTTTATCTTATGCTTACATAAAATGTTCATTTGCGTGAAAATTTCAGATGTCTCTTTAAAGATCGTTGGGGCGTGCAGGTATTTCCTGTGAACCAAACAATGTGGTTGAACTTCCGCTGTGGTATTGGTATTGGGTGCTCCCTACAATGTATTTACCTTAAGTATTATCAGATCTATATGCCGTTGCAAATCTAAAACGGTTTTTAGAGTTCTCCACTTCTTACATTTACTGTGTTACATGTTTAATCATGAATCAACTGAGTCGATTTTTCCACTTATGTTGTTTCCTGGTATTTGCTGTTTAACTGTATTTCATCAGTAATTCAGAAATTCTTACGAAAACAGTTTTCTGGCTCATTCAACTGATTTCCAGCTGGCTACTGCGTACAGCCATACACATTATTGATAGCTGTCCGCAAACTCATTTTGGCAGTTGAGTAAATTATATTATTGGTTGTTCGTCTCCATGGTGATGATTAGCACTTTCCATCTGGTTGGACATAGAGAGCGCATTGGACAAATTAATTGTCCACTGCCTTTTTTAAAAATCAATCTTCTACCCTCGACAGTGCATGCTTCCTCTTGCACTCTCTTTTCAGTCAGATTTTTAAAAGAAGCAAAATCATATTATTGTTTTATTGTCTTGATAGTCTTAGCAAATTATTGTGAAGATAATGGCTGCCTTTTCTTTTGAAAAGGGCTCTGTTCATTTCGAAAGAATTGACAGAAGATGATCCTGTAACCGGAATCATGGATTTGGAAGAGGTTCTGTCTAGCTTAACTTTCTTCTGTCAAAATTACTTTTTAAGTAGACACCTCTCACTGTCTCAAGCAGCTAGTGTTTGTTCATTTGGAAACACCTGTATGTTGTATAATCAAGTGCTAGCATTTTTGTGAGCAGGCTTGAACTTCATTGTAAAGTAGGAGCTTGGTATTTTTCTCATGCTTTTTCGATGAATCAGGCCTTCAAGAAGAAACCATGACGTTGATCCAGACATATGTGAACCAGAACAATCAAAAATGATTTCGAACCACACACTTTTAGGCTGCACACTGCATTGAGATATACCCAAGACAGAATGATGTGCATGGCAGATATTATGGTTATTCTGTGGGTTGTCCATTCTTTCTGTATTCCATGGCTGATTACGAGGAAGAACTGACTTCAGTTGAGACCTTAAGGAAGATGTCTTGTAGTTTGATTCTTGTTTTTGACATTGTTGCCTTGGTTGACAGATATTCCAACCCTGATGCCCATTGCCCTGTCATGATAAGTTTCTCTCCTGGAAAGAGAAATGGAGACAGAGAGAGACACTTAGAAGCTCAAGGCAGGAAACAAGTCCCATCCTACGTCCCAATGCATGATGTGAAATAACACGAAAACTCTTAACTAAGCTAATCTTCTTTTACACGAGATTATGGCACTACAAAATGAGTGATTCTGGTTTTGAGGGGATCAGGGTTGAAGGTTTGACGATGAATACAAGAATCAAACTACAAGCCACACTGATAAATCTATCTGTGACTGTTACCTGTTAGCATAAAATTATGTTTGTATTTCTGAATATTACCTGACAATCATTTTCAATGTTTGTCTGGTGCATTTTTTGTTATCTGCAGGTGACGAAGGGAAAGACTAGAATACTTTACGTTGGAATTACGTGTGGTTTATCAGCAGCTTATGTTGCGGGCCAGCTGGACTTCTGCCTTCAGAACCTGAACCTCTTCACCCCAGTTCTGTTAGGGTTTAATCCAATTGATAGAGCCAGGTGAGACACTGGTCCATGAACGTGTACCTGTCTGCGTATATGTATGTGTGTATGTATTTCTGCGTGCGTATTTGTACAAGTGTAATATTTTGTGTGTGTGTGTGTGTGTGTGCATGTATAATTTGTATATGTAACATAAAATATATTAATATATTTAGTACAGGAGGCCATCTATATTATCTATCTGAATGAGTCTTTTTCTTCCTACTTATATTCTTGTTTTACTTTCAAAGATGGCATGATGGGCTATTCTTTTGTCACAGAAAGAAAGGAAGAAGTTGTGTTGTGTTCTTGTGACAGAACTTCTGCAGATGTAATATCTTTCCTACATTGTGTGGAGCTTGATGTGGCAAAAATTTGTGTTTTCTCTGTGTATTGTCATGAACGACTTGATGTTTTGAAATCTCTGATAGGCATAGATGTTCATGGGATGTCAAATATCAGAGATCTGACTAAGTGCTATGCAATCTAGGATGTGTTAAACACATGAATATAACTATTCATTCATTCGGACATTTATATAGCGCTCCTTAAAAAAGAAAAAACAACTCAGAGGCGCTTCCGACTCCAGCACACCCAAAACACGCCCAAAAAGAACAGTTTTAGGTTTAGTAAGGAAGTATCCTGGTAGAGTCCCAGGATGTAGGCATAGATCAAAAGGAAGGCCATTCCAGACCACTGGGCCAACCACAGAAAAGGCTCGATTCTTCATGGTAATCGTATGAGCAAAAGGAACTAAGAGGACTGTGTTATGGTTGATGTCCTAAGTAACGTTATGAGGAGCTTTTCTTCCAAACTTTATTTGTCTATAACTTTGCAAAATGCCTCCTTTAGAAACTCTGGTGTTTGAGAGAATTCACTGTAGTTTTGTTTATCTTTTGATGGCAAAAGCTTTGTGCTGTGCACTTTGGGCAAACCGGCATGTGAACATCTGTGAACATTGCCTTTTTACTGAAGTACCTTTTAAAATATTGTTAATTTCAAGTCATGACTTGGCACTTATGGCTTTGCAGAGTCTAATGAACAGGTTCTGCATATATAAATTTATGTAGAACATTTAAGAACCTTTCAAACTCCGACAATATGCCATTGTTCAACGTTATTGATTTTGATATAAAGTTGTTAAGGCTGAGAAAATGATCAGACTTAAACCTTCCCTCTATGTTCATGATGTTATTTTCAGGGATTCTCCAGTTGAGAACTGGGATAAAAGCTTTTTACAAGGTAAGGTTGGTCTATTTGGTGGGGGACTTCTCTTGGTGGTATTTGCTTTTAGGTTTTTTAATTGAGTTTATTCCATTATTATGGTTTTATCATCTGAACTGCTGCACTGCATTCAAGGTTATGTATAAATACCATATATCCTGAAGTGATCTTAGAATTGTCATGGGCAAACTTGCCTTTTTAGGGAGTTCAGTGTATTCAGCAGCAGGCTGATTTGACCTAGTCTATATTCCCAATCTCAAGCTGTGTCTCTTACCCTATGCAGTTTCAGGACTGATCTATGAATGATTAGTGACCGAGCCTGGTTCACGGACTGGACACACAGCTGGCATATGTGCATTGCTGATGTCACAACTACTGTGAGTTTTGTTGTCCTGTAGGTTCATTGCCCGTGGATGTGTTTTCTTAAGTTTATCCTCTATGTCCTGCTGTGTTCATCGGCATCTATTATATAATACAGAGGCTGATGAATGATTTGGCATTTGATGCTTGTTATTTTTCTCTTCACTCACCACGTTTCGAGTGGCAATGCAAAATCTTTACTTTTTTGCGACTTGACTGTTTTTAATTTTGCTGAGCAGTAAAAAGTACGTATAGCAGATTGATTTGTCAAATAAAAATGATGCATTGAAGTTTTTAATGTGGTTTTCAAGGGTTTCAGTGTTGTTTTTTTTATGTGCTCAGAACTCTGCCACGCTGGTGCCCCAGCTGGTAAATTTGTCTTTCAGTAGACTGTGAATTCAACAACAGTTTAATTGATTCTGTTGCTTTAGTGGCTCAGAAGATGTCATTAGTACAAAAAGAAGGAAGAGCATTCATTCTAAATCCTTTAATTGGGGTGAGCTACAGTGCCATTTTATTGTCTGCACATTTGTTTATTACATAGTGAATTTATCTGTTTATGATTTATCTTTGTGCAAATGGCTGTTATTTGACGGATTTCATACATGTTCATTTCCAGCTGTTTGTGCATTATTCCATCCTTGAACAATTTTCCTTTCAAAATGTCTGCTTTTGTGACAGATAGCTCCAGATAATTTTTCAACTCGCATTTACATCATAATTTTTTTTATCTGTTCTGTTAGACGGTCCTGTATTCACATTTTAGTGTGATGGTCTTAAACAGCTTCTATGATATATAGCCAGAATTCAACAGCAGTTTAATTGATTCTGTTGCTTTAGTGGGTTAAAGGTCTTTTGTGTAAGACAAGCAACAGCCCATGCAGCCATACTCACAAGCTATAGCATGTGGCAATTAACTGCACATAAATTAAACTGAGGCTTTACTTTGTATTGTGATGATAGGACAAAACTAATGACAATGCATTTATAGTATTCCAAAACCGCGACAAGTTATATTAATCTGTATGCGTTTTTAATGATATTTTAAGGCAGAGCCCATAACTGGTTCTACACGCATGAAATGTGGTTCAGCAACAAAAATTTTACTGGAGTCGATGTTTTCTTGTGCTTTTCTCAGACAACTATGGAATACAGACTGGTGAGTTCATTTGTAACAACATTTGTGTATTTAATTTCATTACCAGCATTTTAGATTCTAACAAAATGTTATGCAATTCCAGAGAAGCATATTCTCACAAAAAGTTATTCAATATGATTCACTATTGGATGACCTGTAAATTAAATTTGGAAAATGTTTATTTACTTGATGCATATCATGATTGTAGAAATAGCAAGTGGCCAAGGCAGCATCCAAGTTGTGGGATGCTATTAACATTGCAGTAAAATAGCCTCAGTCTTACCAAATGTTTGACTCCAACCGACCATGTCTTGAGATTAGCAAGTGAATGAAAGTGACTAAGAAGATACCAAATTGGAATCAGATTTTTATAGTTTAAAATGTGATTAATAAATATCACTTTATGAGCACACGCAATAAACAATTTGATGTATTTAAAAAATTCAAAGGAACTGATTTAAGGTGTACTACTCTGAGTAAATAATATGTCTGAATCCTTACATGCTGCCTTTAAAGACCTAGAAGTGTCATGTAAATTTTCTAATTTGAATTCACATTGCAGTTCAATACTGACTCACTGACTGTTTGCCGTTGTTTGTAGTTTTAGTAGTAATTAGTCAAAATTGCCAGTTGATAATAACCTCATTTGGAGCACTCTCAATCCCAAATTGTATTACAAAAGCTTTTCAACTATTCACAAGTTGCATGTGTTTAAACTTGTCAAACGTCCATGCACCTCTAAGTCTAGGTTTCAAAGTTTCGTGATATGTCTTACAGAAATGTCCAAATAGAAATATGTACATACGGAAGATTACTGATTATTATCTAATTCTTTATTTTTATTTCTCAGCTCTGTTAGAACTTTAATGGAATGTTATCAGCTGATTGAAACCACAGCATTCGAACAAGTGGACAGCCTGGCAAATCTTGTATCAATAAGTGGCCAGTGGTAGGTATCTAGTCATCATTCACCATGGAACATTTTTACAATGTTTGATAGAAATACTGTATTCTGTCTGTTATTTGACAAGCAGAACAATCCCATAGAAATAGAAAAGTTTTATGGTGAACAGAGTGCAACCACAAAACTGAGACATGTAGTTGGTGATGGACTGAGGGAAGACAGGCGCTTCACCTGCCTAAAATAGCATGTCATTGGTCATTAGTCTTTCTTAGTTGGTGAATAAGACTTCTTACCTATAAACACACGGCTCTCTGAATGCTGTATACTTCATCGACCATCATAATTCTTCAACTGGAACATGGAATGCACACTTTGATTAAACTCATCTGCGATATACTAAATGCTCGAGTACTTTGTATTGTATCTGAATTAAGTTTGCTTCATTAAAATACCAGTATACTAATATTGTATTGTATAAAAACATTTATAAAGCGCCTCTACTAGGGTGAACCGTTCAGAGGCGCTCCCAGTGCGCAAGGCCACAAGAGAGAAAATAGGTTTTAAGAAAAGAAAATGAGGAGGAGGGATTACCTGTCAGAAGTTGAGATCGAATAGAAGGAGAGAGCGTATTCCAAAGAGAGGGGCCAATTGATGTAAAGGAACGGGACTGAGCCATAGCCGTTCTAGTAGGAGGTACTAGAAGTTCAAATCTGTTTAAAGAGCGGAGTGGACGATGTGAGGAGGCTGAAACTGGCCTGCGAATTCCATTTGTTAGATATTTTGGAGCAAGACCCCGTTGTGCTTTAGAGACCAAAATGAGAATTTTGAACTTAATGCGCGCAGTTAGAGGAAGCCAATGGAGCTGCTCAAACATAAAAGTAGAGATATGAGAGTAGCGTGGAAGGCGTGCAATTAATCTGGCGGCCGCATTAAGGACCGACTGCAAAGGTGAGAGTCGAACCTTGGGAAGACCAATTAGAAGAGAATTACAGTAGTCAATTCTGGAGCAAATGAAAGCATGGACCAAAGTGGTAAAAACAGAAAGCGAAACAGAACGCCGAACTGCCCTTAGACGCCTTAAATGAAAATATGAGGATCGTGTAAGATTAGATATATGGTCTTTAAATGAAAGGGAACTATCTAGAGTAACACCCAGATCACGAACAGTTGAGGAAAAGGTATAGTGAGGAAATAGTTCAGAGAGGAGAACAAAATCAATTTTCAAAAGCTGCTGAGGTGTGCCGAACCAAATAAACTGTGTTTTGGAGGCATTAAGAGAGAGACGATTTGATGACATCCAGGAGTGTAGGGAATCTGAGAGAGACTGGATGCGTTCAACTAAAAGTAGCTGGGATGAAGGAGACCCATGGACATATGCTTGCACATCATCTGCAAAGAGATGACCGGCTGTTCCAGAGAGTGGGAATATGCCAGTTTGTATGGTGTGTTAGGGTATGCCGTAGTTTTCCGTACTTATAATGCTGAAGTTATGCATAAAGAACTATAAAAGAAATGCCTTTAATAACCTGAGCAGCAGGAAGACTGCATGAAATATATGAAATTATCTTAATTAGCAAGGTGCTTGGTTACTAATTAATATGTGAATTGCTGCGATTATTGGGATATATGCAATTAGTCAACGCCTAACATGGTTGTTTGTTATAGTCTAAATGCTGATGGTCACATTTACTATTTGTCTGGTGATAATTTGGGAATTCTTGGATTGATCGACGCTTCTGAGTGCCCTCCAACATTTGGATCAGGTCACTTTTCACTATGTGCTGTTCATAGGTTTAGGTAGACGATCCTTTCAATCAGACGGTATATTTATATTGATCCTTTATTTGCAAAACTGATAATTTCTTTCATTTTGAAATGATTAGGGTTTAATGCACATCACAAAGCCATGTTATGGGAAAACTGCAGAACCCATAATACCTGCAGAATGTCTGCACTTGTCATCATTAGGCTTTATCTTTGTACAGATAAAACTAGCATATTGTACTGTAGTATAATAATATCTTTCTGTGGTGGTCACAATGCTAGCAATTATTTCTAGTGTAGACAAGTTATGCACCAGGGCTTTTTTTAACGTGCAGTTGTACACAAAATGTGCAGTTCTAAATGGATTTGTGCAGTTGTAAAAGCACTTCTGTCACATGTTCTGTGCAGTTAGAACTAGCAAAAAAGGTCATTGTCCTCCGATTGGAAGTAATTTACCATGAAGGATGGGAAAGGAAGGCAGGGGTTGTGCAGTTCTAAAAATTCCTTAAAAACAGCCCTGTTATGCACTTTGAAAGGCCGCAGTTTTCACATGAGATCGGAGATGATAATTATGAGGAGGAAAAGGAAAGAAACTGACGTACTTAACAAAATGTGTAGAAGCATTGAAGCAGATGAACTGGCAAATTTCATATTAAAGAGGAGGAAGAATGTAAAACCAGTTGTGGATCCTTAAGCTAAAGAAAGCACAGAGAGACAAATCAGTGATCTGTGGGTCGACAGACAATCCTATTCTATAGGACTGAAAGGTTGAAAGATGTGAGGTAACAATATTGAGAAAGCAAAGAAAATGAATAGCATGACTTAAACTCAAATAATCATTGTATACTAGCATTTATCAGGTGTAGATTTATTCTTTGTTACCGTATTTTAGCGAATATAACACGCACACGGGTATAACACGCACCCGAATATAACACGCTACTTTTTGCGATTTCAGTAAAAAATGAATTATATAGCACGCACCCGACTATAAGACGCACCCATTTCCGTACGTCAAACTACACGTGCGTACTCGAACGTGTACACTAACGCTAATGTGACTCGTGTGTATGGTCATAACTGGTTCAATTAAACGCAAATTAAAATAATCCGTTTGATGAAAATCTTTTTAAAAAGAAAATGGAAGGTTTCTGCTAAAATGAAAGTTTCAATAAAGTTTACTATATAAATATAGCGATTTACTGTAAGCGCGAATTACCTTGTTTCCGATTCTTTGCTGGCACTGGTAGTCTTCACAAGGTAAGGTAATCGCCGTTTAAAGATTATAGCATTGATGGAGTGAATAATTTGATAGGAAGACTTCAACATAAATCGGTTTCATGAGGCAAAGCGATCTTGTTAAAAGTATTTTTTAGCGAATTTAAGTATGCGCTCATTGTAGCATTTTTTGACAATCCAAGTTATATTGAAGCCAGAATTTATTTAATCAACCCCACTTTCATATAACATTAAATAATGAGCGTGTAACCTACTATTGTGCCATGGCGTAATGGCGATCGCCGATCGAATGCTATGCACTTAAACCTAGTATTGGCGTTCTCTTATAACGACTTTTCTTGGCCAAGAAATGTAATATATTTTTCTAACTTTACGTTTTTAGGTCAAAACTATATAATTAAGCGTATATATAAGTGGAAGATATAATTAAAGTGGGAACGTACGCGCGTTACTTTGACGAACGCAAATTCGAAAAATCAAAGATGGCGGCCCTTGCGGAGGAATAGATTCCCGTATAAACTCGCCATTTCCTTGAAGAAATTAACTTCAAATAAAGCCAGTTTCGATAAATCTAGCGATTAATAATTGTTTGATATATCAATTGACGAAAATAAAGTGGGTTTAGCCAGGAAGTTTTAACTTTTACACGGGTTCACAGATGGCATTCACCGCCACTGCGCAGAATGTGGGATGAAACTATTTGGTAACTGGCAAGCCATTCTGGGAAAATTGTATTTCATTTTGGATGCCGTGGACAATATTTATATTTTTAATGTGGAAGAGACAGCAGATGACATTGAAAAGGATGATTAACTAGACTGTTTGGAAATCGCAAAATAATGCGCTATAGCAATTAAAGCCCTAATTTCCTGAACTCCATACCTAGCACTGTGCGAGCGATAATACAGAATATTGTGTGTTCATTCATTTATTCAAAATTGAAAACGATAGACAATTACAATTTATAGACTGTAATATTTGACTTTTATATTTAAGGTTAAATAATATTTTTTTCATTCTCAATTGTGATTTTCTGTGGCTCTGACATTTTTATGATAATGATAATAAACGAATACTTCTACTGACGTCGGACTTTATGCCCTATCGTTTCGTCGACGTCCAAGCCTTCGTATTGTAAGTACACACCTTTTTACAGCAGTTTTTGACCATGACCTGAAAATAATCTGGTTGAAAATTTGGCTGTGTAAAAAATAATTTGTATAACACGCCCCCGAGTATAACACGCGGGTAGGGTGCGTGGTTTGTAAAACTTTGTATAACCCGCGTGTTATATTCGCGAAAATACGGTAATTACTCAAATTGTGTATAACTGTGCTGAAAGCAATACAATCATTGGCAAATGACCTACGACCATGTAGACACAAATTATTTAAAGTGCAGCTACTTGAAGACCATGGCATTACATTGTGGGGTTATATTTAAGAACATATAGAAATGTTGGTGTATAGGCAGAGTTATTATGGAATGACTTTGGCAATAACTCAGCACCTCAAAATAAATATGGTTTTTAGGGAAGAATTGTTGTAGATCTGACTTCATAAGCAATTAAGACTCATGTCATGTGTTAAATGACACCTTACATGTTTTCAGATGTAAACGATGTGAGAGGATTTCTTGTCGGTGGTTTTATTAACCTTGGAAACAAGCAAGGGAACGTTTCTCATGTGGCAAGTACTATTTTGCAATGCTCTGCACTGAGGCCATATTTTAAGCGCTGCTGAAATGTGAGCTCAATTCGTCATAATATTATACGATATATACTGTTCAGAGACTGTCCCACCTACTGTGAACAAGTAGTTTATTACTGTGATTTAGTCATCTGTTCTGTTTCTTTTCACCAGAAACTCATCACTGCTGGACACTGTTGCTTAATGTTTTCCTATTCTGGATTCTGCATGGTTTCCTGTGGGCTGGGATGAAAATTCAAATTTCCCGAGCAATGCCAGGTACCCCAGCTGGTATAATGTAAAATACCAGGTGACACCATGGTGCACAAATACATAGAGCTACCATTGAACACCTTGTACAAATCCAGAATGCATAACAGACTGGCAGAAAGAGAACTAATGTCCAAACACTTGAAACGGGCACAGAACTGATCTAACTATGTCACAGTGCCACTAAAGTTTGTTGGTTTTCTGGTCTTGATGCTTCTGTATAAATGTCACATGCAACAGTGTCTTACCTTTTTTATATGTATCTTACATAAAGAGTGCAGTACTCTATGATCGTTATCGTTCTCCTTAGGCGTCGTGTCATATAATGAGCTTCATTCATTGCATCTGATTTCTTGAGGATGAACCTTTTCTTGTTGATTTTTATAACAGCTGTAATTTTTTCTCAAACAGCTGGACATTTCAATGGAATATTTTGAAGCAAATGTTCTGCCTTCATTAACAAAGAATGACTTAATTATTTTAACATCTGGAAAAGGTTTGTATTCAAAGCAGTTCACTAAACTTGAACTTTAAATTTGCTACTTCTGCCATTCTTCTACTTTAACTCTTTATTGGAAACATTGAAACATTTAATTGAGATGAAATAACATAAGATATCCTTAACATTCTTTAATTGACCAATAATTTTCATCTGTATTTTGGTATACAATACATAGTAATAAACATACACAATCTGTAGTTGAAATGAAGCCAATGTAATTGAATATGTGGTGCACGATACAGATCTATTTACAAGCCATTTTGGGAGGCAAAACCACCATGACGTTAATAGACCATGTTTTAAAATGATACAGTAGTAGTATGTAACAGTACCATGACTACAGTATCTGCGTTATCAGTGATACTATCGTGTAACTCTACACATTATTTCTGTCATATGTTATTGGGTCTTTTGCGTTAGATATGTACAATCAGAAGTATGGGCAGATGTTGAATAGATCGTGTGTAACTGAGACTGCTTTGTATTTTAATCAATCAATCAATCAGAATTTATATTGTGCCCCTTCAAGGTATCTACTCAGAGGCATATTTAGCACTAAATAAGTAATCAATCGAAACTCAAGTAAAAGTCGCATTCTGCAGTTTGAAAAGATGGTGCCAGAAACTTACTACAGGCACAGAAAAAGTGTGAAAAGGCTGGAGTAATAGCTTTTCAGTAAAGATATTCAGTAACATCATTGCATGAGACAAACAAAGCTCTGTGCAGCAAAGGTTCTAACAGCTGCAGCCATGTTCTTAGGTGAGATGTGTAGCTCCAGCTAGTATCCTGTTAGTATCTAAACATAAATTTCTAAGATGACATACAGTCAAGGACCTTTTGTTACTTTGAAAATGAAACCAGATTCTGAATTGTTTGACTCATGAAATTGTTACTTGATGGCACTTGCTTCCTTTTTTCAGATGATTTTCAGTATTTTGAGGGTATCAGCAAGGGCATTCTGGAGAGCAAAGCAAATAAAGCATTGCTGCATTTCACAAATTCGCCACCTGAACATGTAAGGAACAGTTGTTTCACCTTTTACCTCAAAACTTCAATTTGCTGCTCCTGCAACTTTTCATCTTCAAAGTATCACTGGTTTTTTTATTAGAGTCGGAAATGAAGCTTAATGACATTGTTTTATTTTTGTATCTTGTTGAGCGTTGCTTAATATCACAGAACTTCTGTTTCATGCTCAGTCAGCGTGAGACTAGCGGATCTATTTGCCTGCTAGCATTTCTTGATCAGGATTTTTAGGGCTTGGCAACAGCAGAGTTTAAAGATCTCAAACTATAAGCATGTAAGGAGTGTTAATTGTAAAGCAAGCATTTTATAATCTGGTTTTACCATGTTCACAATGCCTTAAATTTTATCACATCACATGTGTTTTGAAACCTTTGGATTCTGAATACAAGTTACAGTGCAAACTTGAAAGAATCTGTTCAAGGTGTTTGAACACATCACTGATTTCGACTTAGATTGGTTCTAGACTAGCGATTGTTTCTACACATTTATATATAGTTAAGACCATGGATTTAAACAATTAATTAATCGTTAACAATTCCGGCTCGTTTAGTTTATTTTGTTCTTCTTTCATGATATCGAGTTACCCATATCAGAGTGATTGAATAATACTCATGAATAATAATCATGAATAATATTATGACAATGCTAATGTGAAACATTTGAGTGGAAAATTAAGTGATCAATTTTCATTTAAGGTAGATGCTGATGGAAAAGTCAAAGGTAGTGACAAAATTAAACGTTTTAATTGCGATAGTTTGCTTGTGGCATGTGGAATGATTATGTTAAGTTTTTTGTAGAAAGAAATAACTGGATGCTAGTAGTCTGCTACAGGTGCTGCATTTTTTAGCAGTTTACATAACATAATAAATTTCTCGAATTTATTGACTAATTGAAATTAACTCCTGAAGATTAATTGATTACTTTCCATAATCAATACTAGGACCATTAAAGATATTAGAATTAAAGGACTTTTTATAACATAGGCTGTTGAAATGGTCACTGGTACGAGAGCTTGTGTATCTTTCATTTCCAGAGGTTATCGGATTCCACGAGACGTCAGATGACCTTCATTCACTCTCTAGTTCTTCCACAGCTGCATCTGAAATTAGTTTGTCCAGATCAGGCCATCAACTTCTGTTTCCAGCTATTCAAGGAAATGGCGTGTAAGTGGACGTACAATCTTATCTCAACGGGAGCACACATCCTTAAGGGAAAAGTCTACCAAAACTTCATGATTGATGTCAAAGTTCGGTAAGTAGACTGCACTATAGTTTTTGCTGAAAAGTCAGTTGGAAGTTTGTAACAATAATACAAATGATTAATATTGCATTGCTCATAATTTATTATTGCTATGATCTGAGCAACTATGGATGTGGTAAAGAACTGGTAAACTCTGCTGTTAAGTTACTTCAGTTTCCACTATAAAAGAAATCACGAGGAAAAATCATGTTCCCTTGACTTTTTAGCTTTAAGACAAATGGCTCCAGGTCAACCATCTCGGATTTCAATGAAAATTTTACAGAAGTTTTATTATAGTATTAGAGGGAACTATGCCAAATTTCAGATAAATATCCTAAGTAGTTTCAAAGATATTAAATTTTAAAGATGTCTGGGGTGCCCTCGTTTTTGACGTTTTGGAACTTCCGTCAAAATTTATAGCGACGTTCAGAAGCTCATAACTTCATTAATATCACAGATAATTTTATGGCATTTTCAGGATATTTAGTCTGTGTTGTTTAGATGACATGCTGAAGAGATGAATGATCAGTGTTGAAAACTCTGATATTGTGACCCAACTGAAAATGGTTTTAAAATACTTGTGAATGTCTGATGATCATACTTTGCAGCCCTGGTTTGGCCAAATTGAGCTTGCGTAAAAGAATGTTTTAACAACTCATAATACTAATGTACTTGCTCTACAGAAATATGCAAAAGTTTCCATTTCTGATGCATGCCTATGGCCTTCTAAAAATGGAAAATTGTATTCCGAAGACAATTTTCAGTCAAAAATCATCATGTTTGATAGGTCATAGAGCAATGAAATTTACATCATTTGAAAGAGCAGCTCAGATACTCTTAAGTTCCTCATATGATAAATGTAACCATCAAACCCTTCCGCGGCATTTGTAATAGCAGCAAAATATTAATCTAAATTAATATGTGCAGATGTTGTCAGAGTTTTAATTTTTTTTAGGAACAATAAACTATTTCATCGAGCTGCGTCACTGGTCCAGGTTGGATTTCTTTATTTGCTTTTTCACAAGATATATTTTATGCTCTAAGCTTTGCTTGCTCAGACGCTGTTCTTAATCTGTTGGTTAAAACACATTAACTGCCATATTTTCTGTTTTGCATAAACTTAATTATTCAGAATCTCTTGCGTTAAATCATTAAATCAATTAGTCAATCAATAAACAAATTAAAATATGGAATTAATGATTTTGTTGTTACGCAATGGTCCTCATGGTGTAGTGCATAGTATAAACAAGATGACCAGGCAAAAACGGAACCATTTTGGACACACAGCGTGATTGTCTATAATAAGTACTAAAACAATTTAGTGCAGGAACAAATCCCAAGCAATAGCAGGAGACAAAGCAGAAGGTTTATCTGTTTTAACTGATTTTGATGTGTTTTACCATTGGGCTTCTTAAAACCATGTTTAGCAAATTAGCTGAAACCTCAAAACTCTGGACAAGAATTGTATAAACATGGTGTGCTATTCTCAAGTAGATGCAAGCAGTACAATGTAGTTCTTTTTACTGATTTCATTGACAGAAATTTGGCAGCTGTTCTAAAGAAGAAGCCTTCATCGCACTCGTCAAATCTATTCACAGCATCGATCATTTACCAGAGAGTCAGCTGCAAATGCCCATCAGCGAACACATAAGAAAAGCCACAGATGCACAAAAAGTAGAAAATTTTCTAATTGTTTTAATTAAAACTGATATGTTGATTATTATTGTATGGAACTTAATGGTGCCCAATTTCGAAGTCACGGCACCTAAACAAGAAGAAGTATGCTAAGCTGATTAGGGTAAACAAATGGAAATAGCAAGTGAGGTGTTTAACTGTGACCACCTGCCATGTATCGGAAAGACAGAATATATAGCATACTGCCAAGTAAACTTATGCACCAACAGCTTTTACTTACTATACCATTTTCTTACATTTTTAATTCTAATGCAGCCACAAATGGTTTTGTTTTGCAGATTGTTTCGACAGCGATCATCGTAGCCAGACGACAGTGCAGCGTGGAAAAAGCAAAGAAACTGCTCTCTGCTCATTCAGTCGTTAGAACTGCCTTGGCTAGTTGCATCTGACTCTCATACAACCAACTACAGCCCGTCCTTCATACTTTGCTGCTGTTTACATTGAACATACAATCAACTAAGATATCTTCATCAAAGTTGTTGGATTTCAGTGCACCTTCCAAAGCAATACATATCTATGAACCAGTTTTATTGTTATCATAGGAATTACAATTTCCAATGCAATTACAGAGGTGCTCTGGTCAAAATTATAATTCTCCTGATTCAACACTTGAATATACTAAAAGTGACTGGGAAACCAATGCAGCATGTCGTTAAAGTATTCAAGTCCATAGCGATTCGTTTGCTCACAACGAACCCAGTTCAGTTTCACAAGATACATGGTATAAGCTTTACATGCACAGACAGTTTTTAACCTCCACTGACATGATTTTCGAACAACACAAAAACTGCAGATTTGCAATTTACTTTCTGTTTTTGCATAAACTTAATTATTCAGCCGAGGTTTAGGCGACCATTTCATCTACTGTTGATTTGTAAACAGATGTTGACTTATGCAACCGACTTCTGTCAGAAGCAAAGTTATAATGTACAATGTATGTATGACTCGTATGAGCACTTGAGCACTGTAGTCGGGAGTGCCTTCGAGTAGAAATCGTGAAGGGGTGCTAAGCCCCTTCACGATTTCTACTCGAAGGCACTCCCGACTACAGTGCGGACACTGAATCGGAGTTTCACGCCAAAGCGCATGAGCAATTGCAAGTAAAGGACTTGCTCAGTGTCCCTACATGATGGCTTGGGGTGGATTCGAATCTACAACCTTCCGGCTCCAAGGCACCGAACATACCCTTGCACCACAGTGCATTTTACATAAAAACAGATCCTGTACAGCAATTATGTAACCAACATATTGCTATATTTTAAAGCACATTTGTAGCATTCAAGTAATTATTTAATAAGTAAGACCTATACTAGACACAGAAAAAGCTATCGGTCATTAGTTAGACTAAATCGTCAACAGTTTGATTTATCGAAGTTTGAAAATAAGTGGCACATTCATGTCCACCTTTGTCCAACTTCACATGAACTGAAGAGGTCATGAACTTAAAAATACAGATAGTGGAAAATTATACATGTATCCGTACTTGATTAACTGCAAAGCAAACACTGCAACATTCTTGACCACTAAAAACCCAAGCAGGAAGTTGTTAGAAAAGCTCTTGAATATAAAATGTAAGCAACGGTTTGCATATGAAGAAGCAACCCCTGATGATATCCAGGTTTATTGTGGCCTAGTTAACTTATTATGTTGTTAGTTTTAGGGCCATTGTGTGAATTATAGACTTGTAGTCATTTCCACAAACTATGAATGGGTTCACCAAGTACTGCATTTAAAATAGTCAACCTGTATCTCTGTCTCGTGGTCACTCCTCATGTCAACACATATGTACACTCATTTTGTGCCTCTCACTAAGACAGTGCTAAATTGAACTTCTCCAATAGATTATGTTGTTTACCGCATTACACTTGATCAGTTGATGCCTTGAGCATTACAAAAACAGTGCAACACAAGTCGGTAGATAGCATTAGTCACTGGAATGATCTCGTTAACACCAATCCACTCTTACAAACATCTGCAAGACTTTGTTCTAAAATTTTCCCTGGAATATTCTGCTGGATCATCTCGGTTGTTTTGCCCAAATATGGATTTTATTTGTATCTTTCTCACAGTCAAGACCTACTCATCACAAGTACGGTTACAGTGCTTCTATTCCAATTATCAAGACAACACATTGTACAGATGGATATCACGGTTACAATACGCAAGTAACGCAACCCTCCTCTGATTTCAGTCAGTCGAACAAATTCTTAGTACAACAGCTTTCAGCAGCTACATGCGGTTTCTGAAGATAGCTGACATTGGAAAAAGTTAACAATATGGCTGCTGTACTTATTAGTCTGCACCACAAGAGATCCAGTCAAGCGGACCTCGTTATCCATGATTCTTACTGTTTGTTAAAAAATTTCATTAGCGAAGACTGTTTGTTTCCTTTCTGTGGCTGAGCCTTCTTCTTTGACATCTAAAAAGTGCATTAAAACATACTTGATGCTGGGCCTTCCATAAAATACTTCAATCAATGCTAAAATAGTAAAGATTCAAGATTTAGTTTAATGATAAATTAATGCCAGCACACATACACATTCACAGACTGACAGTTCTTCGTAAGTGTTACCAGTTGCAGCATCAGGCTGTGAAGTATAGGCATTCGTCAGTCGCCGGCCAATTGATTATATAGCCTCTCCAATAGTGTTGTGAGGCGGAAACTTTCCTCGGAAAGTTTCATATCTTTCCGGAAAGTTTCGGAAACTTTCCGACGAATCTTTCCGGAAACTTTCCGTCATATTTTTTCACCAATAAAATATTATTAAATACATACTCAATTCTAAGGAGTCCGAAGTTTTCTTTCAATATAATGTTACTAAATACATCAATCACTATCAGAAGTTAGTGTTGTGAGGTGGAAAAATTGTCCTGAAAGTTTCATATTTTTACGGAAACTTTCTGACGTATTTTTCCACCAATAAAATATTATTAAATACATACTCTATTCTAAGGAGTCCGAATTTTCTTTCAATGTAATGTTACTAAATACATCCATCACTATAAGCAGTCTTAGGTGGTTATAAGTAATAGTTTATTCAATAGATGGCACTGCTAGTGTTAGTGATAATTGTTCACACAGCCCAAAAATACCCGTACATTTAGGAATTAAATGCAATTAAACTTTGCTGTAAATTTAGAGAAAATATTTTTTATCATTCAGTCACCTTCATATTTGTGAGTTATGAAAATATAAGACAGAAACAGAAAATGATGCTGTATTATTTCATGTTTATATCAGTTTTTTTACCCATTTCCTGCAACAGAGGAAACTAGTTGCTTGCATGTCTGCAGTCATTGCAGACATGCAAGCAACTAGTTTTCTATAGGCTACTCTAGTCTGAAGTTTTACTAATGAACAGTGTTTATTGCTCATATTAATTATTTTAAAGTTCAACATTGTTTGCATCGACAGAAGTACTGTAAATAAAAGGAGTTTAAACCATAAAATTGTTTATGAGAGTGAAATTCTGATATTTTCTGAGTTTAATGTATTTTCCGGTTCTTCGGAAAGTTTCCGGAAAGTTTCCGGAAACTTTCCGGAAACTTTCCGGAAACTTTCCGTCAAAATAAATTTCCGGAAAAGCTACATCACTACTCTCCAATGTCTCCAACTCTTCATGTTTGACAATCTACTCCAAAAACTGCCCCATCACTGCTTCCTGGCTTGGGGTATATATATATATAAGAACCCGATTGTAACGCTATAGGTCGACAAGAAGATCGTGCCCAAATACTATTCAAAACACAAGAAATCAGAAGCAGACCTGATAAGTAACGCCTTAAATGCTCAATCAGATACAAAAACAGTTGGAACAAAATAGAATTATTGAGTGAATTCCACACACCCATCCATCAAAATGAAGAGGCAAAAATAACAGCTATCTTTGCTGTGAATATCTGTAGACCGTCAACAACAGAACTATTTCACCATACCCACTTTTTACCCAGTGCATGGTAAGAAGCTGACAATAAAAAATTTACTTTATAATAAACGTCCTTATAACGTAACAGTGATATCACTCACAGTTGATGGATGGGCAGCAGCAGCAGCAGCATCTGGCTTTTGAACAGGTGGTTTCTGTGCTTTCTCTTCTGATACATCCATCGCCTCACTCGTTTCCCAGACCTTTTCTGTCACTGCAAAAACAATTAATACAAATTTTTAGCTCACACAAGGGTAATATGTGTAGTAAATGTTATGTTGTCAAGTATTCTTCTTTAGGCCTACATAGAAGTTGTTCCTCTACAATTTCTACATCATGTCATCTTATTTGTATGGTGCAACTTAGAGCTCAGAGAATACTACTATGCATGGGATATTAGGCATGTATCTGCAAGAGATTAATTTCTAAGGCCATCCAACAAGTTATGACATTATGAATGGTAAAGGTCCAACCTGAAAATATGTGTTGCTCCATTTTCATAACAGGAAATAGTAGTAATAATAATTATCATAATTTATTAAGTAAAACTGAAAAGTACACAGTAAGATTACATGATTATAATAGTAACAGATGCTAACAAGTCTAACAGGAGTTCAATTTTGACTGTGTGGCAGCCTACAAGTGCTCATCTGTCCAACTCATTTTACAGTCGCCATCTAGGGAGAGGAAAGCCGAGTCAAGTTTATGGAACAAACAATTCTGTCAACAATCTTTTTTGTCCACCATGCAACCATTCAACCATCTATCCACCCTAATGTAGAATGATGATGGTCAGATCTAATTGGAAAAACTCTGTCGCATAATCTTCACAGAGCACACGGTTTGATGTTCACTCCAAATATCATGTGGAACGCCGCCGCAGTCCACATGATTATTTTCCATTTGGAGAAATTGAGTCAAAACCCAAAAGGATAGAGAAGACAGATTTGAAGTAAGCAAGAGAAATTGTTTTTTTGGACGAAGAGTGCTCACCCATAAATCCTTCGTCATTCACATAAGTTCTGGAGACGAGTTTCTTTGTGCTTTTCTTCTGATTGACGTCTCCTGTTTCTTGAACTGGTTCTTCAACATCAGCAACAATCTTCTCCCTGACATCCTCATCTTCACAGTTCATTTCTTCGTTCATTTCGATCCTCATATCTACCAATACATAGAAAAGGTCAAATATTAAAGACGTATCTTGTTACTGCTGCATTTGAAAATTCTTCGAAGTCCAGCAGCATAAAAAATATCAACTTTTCGTGAAAATCCATAGCAAACCTTGTTCTCCGTTCTCGTCTTCTTCTTCACTGCTGGAAATCTCTGCGATTCGAAGTCTCTTTCTCTTTCCTTTAATAACACAAAAGACATTCTGTTATTTATCCAGTTCAAGCAATGTAGTAACCTAGGCCGGGGGTGCCTCTGAGTAGCTTCCTTGAAGGGGTGTTATATAAATTATGATTGATTGATTAAAATGCTTAACATAAAAAGATCTGTCGGCCACTACCGGCTGAACTCAGTCAAACAGTTTATGTATTACAGGTTTATTTCATCAACACATGTAATGTCAGGCTGAAGCAGAGTAGCACTAGAGAAGCAAGTAGTCTGCTGGGCAGCCCCAGTCTTCATGTCTAGTTTGTCTACGCTGATATCATCATTCAGTTCTTGCTTGTTCTTATCGCCAGTAGATTGAGTACTGAATACTGATGTATTAATTAATAGCTGACTAATGGACAGACTAGTGTTTAAAGTCCAAACAGCAGCAGCAGCACAAACAAGCACCACAGTAGCTTAGCTCTTGGGCCAACAGCGGTCTGCAGTTTAGGCTGAAGTACGTGTAATCCATGGGGCCACATGATGCTTAATAGCAGGTAGTGTAATGTGGCATACAAATGTCCAACCCCTCAAACAATCTTACTTCTCCCTACAGTCTGATTAGAGCTGTGGCTCATATGAAGACCACTCACTAACAGACAAATTATTATCTGGCTCCTCTAGTAGTTTCAAAAGCTACTATTTGTACAAACCACATTTATACAAAAATACCACAGTGCCATATTGCTTCAGAGTAACTAGACATATACATACCTGTTTGGTTTTCTTTTACTGAAACTCTGTAAAAAATAAGATGAATGATTACAAATACAAATCAACAAATGAACCCGGTACTCAGTAATGATCATAATGATGACACTGTGTCTGGTTGCAATGTCCGGTCTGTAATGACAGATCATTAGTTTTCTTTGTAATGTCTATCACCTCATCAAGCCATAATAATTATTTCTTTTCTGTTTTCTTCTGCATTTAAAAGAGCAAAGGCAATTTCCTTAGCTAATAGTGATGTTTTGGATTTGCCAACTACACAACTACATTTGATTCAAAGGTAGGCATTACATGTACATTACTGCTACACCCAGCTGGTAGACACATTAAACTGTGCAGAGCTCCATTGGCATGCCTCTCCCACTGATCGCGTGTTTACACAGCCTCACAGTACATGCGCAGAATTGTTTAAGACACAATGGACTAACTTCTGCGACTTTTCATTTCCATTTTCCATGCGAGATGATTTTGCAGTAGGTATGCTGTCAGCCAAATTACTTTTATCACATGATGGAATGCTCGTTGAAGGCTTTGAAGGCGGCTCAGGGATCGTTGGTCGTGGCTTTTGAACCACTGATGATGTGGTGCTGCTGCTGCCATTGCTGATGACTGACGTCTTCTTATCTAAACAATAAACACAAACAGTCAAACACACACAAACACATGAAGCACACAGAACCAACATTTCAATTCAACCATGCAGCACTGGAAGATGCTAAATAACATTCTGAATAGTCGGCGAATACCTGATACTAGGGCCGCAGGTTATATTTTTAGTCAGATTGCTGTAGACTGCTTTCTTTATTGTCTCAAAGATTTTATAGTGAGCATCTTTGCCAAGTGATTTCAATTGCACAGAATTGTCTGGCACCAAATTTCCCAGTCACCAACAGATTATTACATACTTTGTTTGTCAAAGAAGGAAGAAACTCCTTTTCTTGCTGCACTGGGTTTTGCTTTCTCTTCTTTCTAGTAAACAACATAAACACTTCTCAAATTACCTTAGTCTGTCATAATGTTCAAGACATTCATTCATTCACTCATTCAGTTGTCACAATGCAAACAACAAAAATTATTTTTTAATTGAGATCCAAACATAGACTCTAAGTTCCAGAGTAAAGGGCAAGCAACACAAACTGCACGCGGCCTTCAAGAGTTGCGCTCAATCTGTTTACTAATACAAACAGAAAGAACAGCTTTTGTTTAACAGCGAATTTCCTGTAATGCAACCGGCATACCGTGACAAGCCTCTTTGCTAGATGGCTTCAAAGTGGAGGGCCATAGGTGGATGGAAGGAGGGAGGGACACTGGGACAGGCATAGCCAATGCCAACAGACATTGCTACGAGGTGCTCGAGTCCACAAGGGGCACTCCAGTCTGGTGATTTGATCAACTTTGCATAGCTGCCTAAGGACTTGCTCTTGTTCCTCAGTATATTAAATCCACATCAAAGTAATTCTTCTCTAATTTAAATTGCTTGAACCGATTTATTGTCATTTTAGAAATAGTTTCAAGAAACTGAAACTGTGAATAATATGGTTAACTATCAATTCAGTAGATGGCATCATTATTCTCAAAACTCAAATAAATTTTTATAATCTTAGGATAGGGAAATTGTTAGCTAACAGTGTAACACAATATTAGAAATGTTTTTCATGAAGTAAACATTCCTGTTATGCAAGTCTGGCATAGCCTGATAAGTACCAGCCATTCAATGTGGGACGATACCAAAATCTTACACGATGCATGTGAATGGATGGAGGGCTGGAGTAAGGAGGGAGGGATGGAGGGAAGAATGTCTGCTGTCCTTACTATCCTAATCTGTCTCAATGTCACAAAGATTGGATATTCCAGAATGCTCAAAAAACGTGTCCATAATTATGCTGAGAAATCCATTAAAAAGTTTCAAATATCTTTGAAATTTTAAATTTAAAAAATTCAAACTTAGAAGTTGAAATCCCACTGTTCTGTAATCTTTTTGTCATTTCAAGCTACACAAGTTTACTAAATCTATTTCACATTTAGGATTTTGATGTAGATAGTATTGAAAATAAAATAAGAACCTATTTTATTTGCAAGCAATACAGATTGTGAACGTATTAATAGAACAGGTACCTTTATTAGAGCAGAAGATGGTTCTTCATTTATCAGTTTCAGAGGCACTTCTTCAACGGACCGTGTTCTCATGACAGCAGACGCACAATGTATAGCACTAAATCTGAAGTGAAAGCAAAATATCAATACATAATAATTGTCAGGCAATCAATTGAAACATTTGGGCAACTTCAATGCTATTCAGTCTAGATCTCCTAACAATATCTGAATTTCAATAAACTGCCATCAGTCAATAACTGTGTTCTAAAATCTACCCACAAAGACCAATTGATGCCAATTGCAAAAATTAACTAGATCTGCTCTCCAGAAACACTCTATTTAATAAAAACCACTGCACATATAGCGGGTGGAGACAAAACTGGGAAAAGTCATTTATCCTGCACTATGACTTTGATGGCAAATAAAGACGAAATTTGGCATATAAACTGAGCATAGCGCTTCAAGAGTTAACATTGAAGAATTTCATGTGTTAATCATTAACAGAATCAGTAGTACTATAAGGGGCTTTAGGCAAATGATTTATCCAACTTTTCAAGTGACAACACTTGTAACAACAAGCTACATTTGTTTCACAGTCGCTTTTGGTCCGCTCTCGTCACTGAAGTGTCAAGTGACACCAGCAGCAACGTTCTGCGAAGTTGCTTCAGCTAAATTTACTTAGCCGAACTTTGACCAAGACTCGTAAAATTTATTTGAAAATTTTACGAAAAGGTGGCCCACTCAATGTTCACTTACGCCACGGAATCACTTCCGTTTAATAAATTTTTCACAAATCTACATGACAGGAAATGCTTGCTCAGACATGTGCCGAGGTCTCATTGTCATGTCAATAATTGCCTAACAATAACAGCACTCCCTCCAATCATAATGCTGGCGATAACCCCATATAAAGCAACCAAACAATATAATACAACTGTATTGATATTTTTCCCATGCAAGTTGAGAAATGCACACATTCATAAATAGGTTACAGATGGAGCAGAGTAAGTGTGAGTGAAGGACTTGCTCAAGGTCTCTACATCGTAACTCAGTGCCTTGGGCTAAGTTTAAATTTGTGTTACAGGTTTAGCAAAATTTTCTAACCAATTGGCCACCAGGCCATGCAAAAAACACATAAATTCCTGATTACAGAACTTTACAATTACAATATTAACAACTTCCAATGTTCAAGCTTTACTACTTGTTAATATTGACTTGAAAAAAACTTACTTGTTTGAAGAAAGAATTTTCTCTTTAATCAAATCATAGTCAGCAATGTACAGATTGGCAAAGTTCTGAAAAATACCAGAAAAAGCTACAAACTCGTAATCTTTACATTGACTTGTACTGGCTGCCATTGTGGCTAGACACCATTGCTCCTAGCATTGCTGACACAGTTAACCACCAACCTAACATCAATTGCAAATGTGTCAGTTATATTAATTTTCTGTCAAACTAATTAATTAATTTAATCACTGGTTCCAACATATCAGAAAAGCAATATTGAGCCAAAGGAAAGTGTCCTACGCTCCATAAACTTAAAATTTCTATTATTTCTATGTTAGCAACAATTCTAGAAGACTCTAAAGATGTTTAACAAACTCGAAGAAATTGCTAACACATAATCTAAGCAAGAAATCAAATATAATAAACTGACCTTTGGAGTTGACCTCTGTACACTGTAGATGTGACAGCTAACTGGAGGAATAAACGTTGTTTCAACATTCTTAACAGATTCTTCTGTCATAAGTTCAACCTTATACACCTACACATAACAACAACGTTCATAATTAATGTCAATTGATCTGTTCCTATAAAATCAGATATAACAAGCAAACACAGCATACACCAGATGTGCTGATTTCCAAAACTTAGGTGCCCGCTGCCATCCTCGTCATTCCTCGCCATTTTTGTCTTTCCGAGGCCGCATGTCAGGTCTTGTATTGGCGCTCCGCACCAGTCTGTTATGTTGTCCAGCCATTCCTTGTGTGGTCTACCCTCCTGTTGACTCTCTCCATTCTTCCGAACATCACCCTCTTTATTTTTCTGTCATCACTTATTCTCTGCATATGTGACCAAATAGCTCCAGCTTTTTGGTTATTATTATCTGAATAAGGTTTTCTGCGACTTCTATTTGCTCATGATATAGTTTTGAGTTTGCCATTTTCTGCATCCATCCAATTCTCATCAATTTTCTGTAGCATTTCCTCTCGAAGGCTTCAAATAGAATTCGTACATATAAAAATGCATTGATCTTCTGGCTCTGACCACTGCTGCAATCTCATTCCTAGCAACAACATTTCACCTGGAAGTTAAAATAGAGCGTCTACAACTGTGAGTAACATTGTTTCATCTGCTCTAAGATTCTTTGAAGATTCATGCATGTGCTCAACTTGACTTATTCTACTGTAGTTTAAGCAAGCCAGTTCATACTTCTTTTATCATTACATTCTGTGCAAACCTTGATTTACCTTCTAGTTAGGACGCTTTCACCTCTTGACCCCCAAAACAGCAATCAACGTATGCATTGGATGGTTTCTGGCACAGTTCAATGCAAAACCTTACAGGACAAAGAACAATTAGACATTTAAGAAATAATAACACAACTTGTTATGTTTGATGATCACGAACCTCAAAGTCATCAGTTTTCACCAAACCACTGACACAATAAATAACGGACAGTTGGCATCCAGCATTGTCCTTGTTCCGCTTAACAAATGTCTCAAGAATTCTGCAAATGACAGAACAGAGTTAGAAACCGTGCTCAATCAACAAACACATTAATATATAAATGGGAAAAATTGCTCAAAAAGCCTTTTACATTGATTTCCTTATATCAGAGCAGAAAAACAAAAGCCTAAAATTTTAAAAGTGACATGGATTCTCTGGGTTTCTCAAATTTGTGGAATAGATGCATGAAAAACAATTTGTTTTCAAAAGCAACTGCTTCCAGTGTTTCTTACTTTAATCACAAACACCTGTTATAATTTATAATGATACAATTCGCAACACAGTGAACACTGCAATACAATTACGGTCGTTAATATTGTTCTTCTGCTAAACAGATCATTGATTGTAGAATAGATATCTAATTTTAAACCAATAATTGGGTTTTTAATTGTCCTTATAGAAAAGCTGCTATTTCCAGCTGGTGCAAAGATGGTGACTGTTGGATTTGACAAAGCTTTGATGTTAAAGGTGTTTAAGAGGTTTCTATAATTAACTCGTCTCATTCGCTGATGGTGAAGTTTATAAATGCTAATATTTGATGAAATGCATGACAATGTTGCATTCAAGATTCAAGGTGCCACATCACAGTACTGTACATCGCTTAGTCAGTACAAATGCATGAATCAACTCTTATAATTTTCTACAATGATTTAAAAAAATTAAATTATGATTGTCATTATCATTTTCTAAGCAGCAAAAAACCGATGAGCATTTTCAAAACCGATAATCGGATTTCCAATAATCGTTCAAATATCCTAAAGAGTAACTGCAACTTAACTACAATAAAAATGATCAAATGTTCGATGCACCATTATAACTGTTGTGAATCAGAGCAAGTGTTAGCCTCTGTTTCCTGTGTGTGCATGTGTCCACATGCGCAGTTGCACACGCATGAAAATTTAATCAACGAGTAAAGAAATCATATCTAGTATATCAATAGATATATATAGTGCCTCTCCCAGAACAACTATTCAGGGGCACTGTTAGCATGGAATCCAGGGGGGATATGTCTTTAAAAAATCAGACTGATGAGGAAAACCAGTAAATAGCTTAGCCTTTAGTTGAGTAAGGCAACAAATGCCTAATGTTGGGCAAGAGCACTCCTAGTCACGGAACAAAAAGCTGAAGATGATCAACAGAGCACAATGATGAGTGAGAGGAAGATGCGGATAATGGCTTCTGCATATCGTTTGAGACGTATTTGTGCATTTCACGGCTGTGCTTTGAAGACCAGAAAGACGACTTTTTAGTGGATGCATAAATCATTTGCTGTTATTTAAATTATCATTAATATCATTTGTTATCATTATTGTTGTATTGATCATTTTACAAATCAACATTGTTGTAAAACCTAACATTTTCACTAGTGCATCTTGGCTTCTTTGTACACTAATGAAAAGTATTTTTACAATGATATTAATTTTAAAATAATCATTATGTCCTGGCCTGGCCTTCAGCCTCAGTCACATGGTCAGGCCTCACCCACAATTGTCCGACCTCAGCCGCCTCACCTTTGCTTAACCTGGTCCCTGCAGCAGGCTCTTTGGCCTCATTAATATCATAACAAGATAGTAACGGCTGTTGCTATTAGCCTTTTATTTAAGCTCAGTACACAAGCACAGTCTTATAGCCTTATTAGAATGCAAAATTTTCTACAAGTTAACTATTTGAATTTCTAGTTCAAACAGGAATTTAAAAACATAAGGGAAAGTAACAGCCTCATTGATGCAACAGTTAGTAAAAGATGAGCAGGCAGGAAAACAACATTGGACTAAGCTGTAAGAGTATGTAAATTAAAATTATTTGTCATCAGTAATTTGTAATATTTTACTCACCTCTTCGATTGGTTGACATGCATTGACAACATCAAACTCAGCCACTTGAAAGTTACCTAATTATCAGAAAAAATATTTCAATTTAAAACACATAAAGAAACAAGTCACTAATTAATCTATTGGCTAATCCAGGGTCCTACATATCCGAAAGAAAACAAGGCCAAAAGTAAAAGAAGACATTGGGCCCATTAACACTGGGCCCCATTACCCGCACAGGACGAGAATTCTTGCAGGAGCTGGGCCATCGAATGACGGAGGCAACAGACGAACCCAGTGAGATGACTCGCCTCTTCCAGCGATTGTCCGTCTACAAAATTCTAAAATTTATGCAGCGCTCCTTTAGGCCACGGCATATTAAAATGCTGCATGCAAACTAATTGCAAAACGATGGAGACGAGAACCTTTAAAGCAGTTGCTTAGTTTCTTAGCAACTTCTTGGACGGCCAAATTATTGCTTACATGGACGGGCACACAGGCTTGGGGATTACCATGTTAAATGTAACAATATAGTTCATGGAAATGCTGCACTGATAGTTTCTAATAACAACACTAAGCTTAATCCTGACCCTAACCGACCCTCACGACACATGACCTCTCCCTAACCGACACAACACCCAACCCCAACTCTAAACGACCCTTATGATGTATGACCAGACCCTGGTAACAGTAGTATATTTTTACATGATTATATATAACGGTATTTGAACAAACTATGTTTACAGACACTAACTCACTTACATACTTTGAGGGAATATTAGGCTGTAGGTCAGTGCTCTATTCTGCTCCAATCGGTGTGGCCACATATCAATCAATATAATAATCATATCAATATCAATATCGCCCTTTTCGACGTCAGCGCAGCTTTTGATACTGTAGACCATGACATCCTACTTAAGCGGTTGAATGTTTCGTTTGGGTTGTCTGGTAATTTTCTGGAGTGGATCGGCTCTTTCCTGCATGGGCGCACTATAAGTGTGGTCCATGGCTCGACTAGGTCTCGGTGGGTCCCTGCCCCATATGGTTTACCTCAGGGTTCAGTTCTTGGTCCACTCTTATACATAATTTATACCACTGGTCTCGACCTGCTTCTTGCAGAACATGGTGCCTTTAGCCAACTCTACGCTGACGACACACAGGCATACATGCACTGCCTCTCATCTAACGCTTCCTCTACAGTTAGGGCTATGAGTCAGGTGCTCATTGCCCTGAGAGCATGGATGGCATCAAACCGTCTTAGACTAAACCCTGCTAAGACTAAATTCATTTGGCTGGGCTCCAGGCAGCAGCTGTCTAAGCTTGAACTGATTCACCTCTTTGCTGAATTTCCCGACTATACTTTCTCCACCTCAGTCCGTGACCTTGGTGTTGTGCTAGACCAGGAACTTACTTTTGTACCTCACATTAATCATCTCAGTCGCTCCTGTTTCTATCAGCTGCGCCAGCTTCGCACTGTCGCTCGCTCTCTCTCAACTGGTGCTGCAACTACGCTTGTACATTCCTTTGTCTCAGCTCGTCTTGACTATTGCCTATCCCTTTATGCTGGTTTACCATCTGGTCGATTATCTTCTCTTGACCGTATTCTGCGCGCTGCAGCACGCCTCATTGGTCATCTGCCCAAATTTGGTCATGTTACAAATTACATGCTGGAGGTTCTGCATTGGCTCCCAGTCCGTCAGCGCATCGAATACAGAATCTCGTCCTTAATATGGCGCTGCCAGCTAGGTCTTGCTCCATCTTACCTACTCGATCTTTGTCGGCCTGTGTTAAGTGCTCGGACTGGTCGGTCCCTACGCTCGGCTGTTAGGGAAGTACTCTTTGTCCCATTTGCTCGTACCTCCATCATGCAGAGTCGTGCTTTTTCTGTGGTTGGCCCAGTGGTATGGAATGCCCTCCCACTTGAGCTGCGCCTGTTCCCTAGATCACTCTCTGACACATTCTATAAGCACTTAAAAACTGTTCTGTTTGTCCGTACTGGAGTCGGGAGCGCCTCTGAGTAGTTTCCTTGAAGAGGCGCTATATAAATACTTGAATGAATGAATGAATGAATCTGTTTACTCACTGCATATCGGCAACCGAGCCAATGTATTCGTCTACGATTTTTAAAAAAATCGGTAAGCTAAAAACATGATGTGCTTTAAACTATTGAGAAACTGTTATCGAGTGAAGGCCCCTTGTGATACGGCGCCACAGAAATCGTTATTGTTGTCATTATTATTATCGGGTAGATCAGCAGGGGGTCAACCCGAATCCTCGAAAACGCTGAAAATACACAAACACCCGATTTCCCGAAGTTTTATAATAGAAAGCGGCCGAACCCCTGAATGATTGGCGTAATTGCAGAACACGGGACCTCTAGTTTAGTGGTTAGGGACCTCTAATTTAGTGGTTAGGGTCAGGATAAGCTTCTTGAAGGGCCGTTAAGGTCAGGTTAAGCGTCGTGCTTGTCGGTTAGGGTTAGTGTCGCCATGTAGTATAGTATAATGAAATCGCTAACTAGCGGTCCCGTGTTCTGCAATCAGGCCGAATGATCAGAGTTAAATTGAATCCGTGGCAGACTGGACCTATAAAGTGTTGTTGATAACACAGTTTATTGTCCAGAAAATATTAGCTTTTGTAAAAATCGATTTCGGGGATCCGGCTAAAATTTATTCCGGGAATTCGAGAATTTTGGGTGTAGGGATTCGGGCCGCACCTGACCGGCAGCACAAAAATAATGGTCTACGCTCCTTACAATTTTGTTTTCGTCAAATATCCACTCCTTTAAGTTTTCTAACGCCATTTCCTCTAAATCTGCCATATTTCCAATTTGTAGGAGTAAACCAAATACACGTAGGCTATAAAAAAAGTCAAACAACATAAACAAACATGCGACGGAGTACGGACCAATAATCTTAACAGGAAGCTAGATCGGATATTTCCCGCGCAATCGTCGACTTCCAATAATAAGTAAGCCATGTTCAGGGATGCGTTGAAACAAGTTCCAAAGTATAGTCGTAGACTTTACGATCTTTGCTCATGGCAAACCGCACACGTACGACACGGTACGGGTCCTCCATGCAAGGCTGTAGTCAGGATTTTTTCGTGGGGTGCTTGCAGTGTTGCGCTGGTAAATTTTTAGGGGAGTAAACGCTGCAGCCGGAAAAGTCTACTTTTTCGGCCAAATTTTCTTACGACCTTTTTTAGTCGTCGAAATTTCTGATGACCTATTATTTTTTTAGTCATCACATGCTTTTCGTCAGATTTTTCGCCCGAAAACCGGTCATCGCGGCGTAAATCGATATAATTTCATGTTGCTTTTTCTTTTAAAATCGCGATCCTCTGTTGGTTCTAATAATAATATTCTCTTTATTAACAATCCGGTTGACACACCGCAACCGGTTACAATGTACACTTATGCAATTTAAACAATTCACAAGAACGAAGATCACAGAATACACAAATCTTAACTTTGTAGCGGTGGTGAAGGATCTCACCCTCAGGGTCGAAGCCATAACACAGCCGCTATATAAATTTGCGATTACATTTACATTTGCCTATTCCAACTGAACAGACAGCTTTGTAATTACACGGCGCTAATAGCAGCCTACAAAGCAAATCCGCTCAACGGGGGCTCGAACTCACTACCTCTCGCTCTCTTGGCCAGCGTGTTAACCAGTGTGAGAATTGTGGGAAAAAAACTGGGGGGTTGGACCATTATCCACTTGGAATTGGGGTGTAAAAAACATACTTTAACATGGGGCTCTAAGAAAGACTGGGGGGTCGAAACCCCCCAACCCCCCGGCAATTCTCACCCTGGTGTTAACCACTACTCTACCGGGCCCCCCCCCAAAGAGGTCAATGCATTGCACACTGTAGTTCTTACATTATGTGCTAGTAAATGCATTAGGCCTATTTTATTTTTGCATTTTTCATTTCGAGGGCGCTCAAACACCGCCTAGCTACGACCTTTGCCTCCATGAAAGACCTTCAAACAATTGCTATATATAGCTAGGCCTATATACTGCGTTTTGCCTGTTGATTTGGAAATAAACGAATATAGACCCACTTACCGTATTCGAGGTATTCGAATCTCGACACTCTTTAGCGCCAAAACTAAAGGCGCTTAGTCAACACAATATTAAGGTTGGAGTAAAAAAAAAAGCGGTGCCAGCTAGGTCAATTGTACATTGCAACGGGCCAGGTAAGTAGACGGCGACCTTAACGGTGAATGAATTGGAGCTAGAATTTGATTAGTTCCCCCCCAAAAATAAAAAAAACTTGAATCATTTTCCATATCTGAAAATGCACACACGTCCTATCATTATCTCCTTTAATTGCTGATTCCGAATATGTAAAATGTTTGCTTGTAGGTGGAGAATGCACAATGTTACAGTAACAAAACGGACTACAACTCTTGCTCCACGATGAACGAAGCGTAATTCCGAGCAAACTCTGAGCAGCTGCAGAGCTGGCACTACGGCAGTTGTGTTACAGAAGCGCACAGGAAGAGTAGATGTCCAATCCTTTAATATTAATATTAATATAAGTGATTCCATTTTTAAAGCCTTATATTAGCATTTGTGGGACTTGTTTTATTTGTTTAGCATTCACAAAGTTACCAAGTACTACAATTTGACATCGTTAGTGTTATAATCTTGCAAACTTTGCTAGAAGTAATTATAATAACAAAAGTTCCGGATATCTGTCAATACAACTAGGCCTACAGGTTTAGTGCTCTACTGTATATTTACTAACAACAATAATAACAATATTATATTGCCAGCACATACCACTCTTACCACTATAGTACTTTTTTTATTCACCATCAACACTTCTACGAGTGAGTCATATGACATTATTATAATGACTCTAATGTACCGGTACTCTGTGATCTTGTGATTAATAATATTATGTGTTCTGTGGTAAAATGATCGAACATGTTTTTACTTTTTCTTATTTGTTTCTTACTATGTTTGATTTTCTGCTGTTCCATCGTTCCTGTATATTACTTCATCAAATGGACTGACGTTCATGTATAGCCTACCCAACTACTTATGTCCCGGTGCAATATGAAAATTCACCATCTGAAAACCTGTATGTGGTTACCACAGTAACCGCTGGTGTAATTTCATCCAAAAGCTACCATTTAAAATACATGGTCTAGGCAGTGTGGGATTTTAAGATAAAAAGCATTGCTGCGCTTTGTGAGTTGGACTATCAACCCATAGGTCATCATATGTCTCTTCTGTCAACAACTGATGGCCAATTGGCCATTACTGCTTGATCATAGAACTTTTACGTTTGTCAGGTTGAAAGCAGACCAGAGAGTTTTTCTTGAAGAGGTGCTCTACGACTTTGTGATTACAATTATAGTTATATAATTATTTATAGCTGTTGTGTATTCGAAGTATGTAGAACAGCAGTTATTTCTTAAGTGCTCGAAAACTCCAAGCGTCGTCGCTAGTCACCTCTGACCCATCCATCCAAAACTGTGTACTTTTTGTACCTGTGCTAAGTGTGCATTATATTACATATTTTAAGAGAAATGCAGTTTGAAATTTTTAACCAATCATTAGGTCAGTTTTTATGACTTTTTCATCTTTAGATCGTGTTTGAAATGTCGGCTGCCGACAAACTGTTGCAGTTTATGCAGTTCAGTATTGCATTGGACCATGGATTTTGGCACAAACTAACACAGCTTAAACTGGAAGTCTACAAAATAGATGACAAGCCTGTTGCGCTCTTTGGTTACTATAGTAACAGTAAGTTGCATTGATTTCATAATATTTTTCAAAGTTGATGACTGCTGCACGTCAAGCACGTCATGTACGTCGTACAACCCACATGCGCAGTATTAGCTCCTACATAGAGTGATTTTTTGAGTCATATTAAGCTTGCGAAAAAATACACAATTGGAAGACTTGGGCAACATAATATATGTCCGCAAGACCACAACTCCAGTAAAATTGTAAGCAGGAACTCAATCATATATGGAAGACACTTAAAAACTTCTTTAATGTAGACCAGGCACATTTTTCTGAAGTATTCACATAAGTATATTGACACTTTAGCATTGGTTTCTCAATCATTTTTAGTGCATGCTCGTTGCTGAAGTGTCAAACCTTGTAATTTTTTATTACATGTGGTATAAGTTGTGATTGTGCATAAATTATTCAGCACATCATCCAGCCTCATAGCAGCATCGGTTTCTAATTTTCTAATGGCAACACAGAAACTGCAAATGTTTGTAGTTAAGCTTCATACAGGGTGGCTTATCGTCTTGGCATTACACACATGCAGATGGTTTTAAAGAGGACCAAAGTATTTCTTGCCAGGTCTGTGAGGTTAGGATCAGGTGTTTACCTCAAATAAACTTCTCATGCCTCATGGTCAATGTCCAAGACAAAGGCAGCTATTTATATGGAATATTTTTGTGACCCTAAATTAAATTTGAGTTGGACTGAAGATGTAGAATCACTTGATGAGCTTTTTTGTTTCTTTTAGCAATTTTGTGTTTAAACAGATGTTCTAGACCTTACTGAAGTTTGTGCAGAATTAATGGATATCAATATAAACATATGATTTGTATCATGAACATGTTTATTTTTTATGTTGCCGCTTTTTTTTTAATGAATCTTATTCTTCATCACATCATTCATATACTTTTTAATAAATGCAATAGCGGATGCCATGGTTGCAGCACGATGAGCCTTGATTCAGTTGAGCGCCCCAATATTTAGGATAGGTCACGGAATCCATGATCACTCTGAAAGTTTAAATATTGCAAGAATATTGATTTTTTGTCTACTACACTCTGCAAATTGTGAGGTGGTCAGATAGAAGGCATTAGTTGAGTCGCAATGAAATGAGGCAATTGTCTGTTTCTTTAATGATTACCAAGAACTTTATTTTTTAATACATCATCAACACTATTTCACTTGTTATTAAACTGAAAGATTTCATTTGACGCATAAATGATACACTTGAGTATCAACTTCAATATACCTGCTTATGGGGTTGCCATGACTCGCCTGAGCACTATGAACCTGTTGACCTTCATGGTAACGTAGTGAAATGGTTATTTGGTAGAGTTGGTTACCAATTTAAGTAAGATTTACTCGGAAGTTGTTATGCCAGCTACTCAACTTTGTGTTATGTTTGAATTGGAAGTGCAACAAACATGTGCTAATTGTTGGCAATTTTACATGTTATACAGATACAACTAAACCAAGTCTGCTAGTTGATAGCAATGCTTTGGAAAGGTGAGTTGCTATTGTGCTTGTTTCATTAAAAGTTAATCCTAATTAGCTGATGGTCATCGATCTACTCAACCTATTTACTTCTGTGTGTAGTCAGATAAATTTATTCAATGAATTGCCAAAATTAATTTTTAAAATCCAGGGTTATGGTTATTGCCCTAAACAATTTTGCTGGTTGGTAATGGTTTGTAGTCAGTCTATATGGCAAAAGAACTACTAGGGGCATAGTTGTAAAAACATGGGTTTTTTCTTCTTTTTTTCCCCAGAAAGAATCTCGTTTTTTGGTTTTTATTTTTTGTCTAATTTTTCCTTATTTTTTAAATAAATTTTATGTCACTTTATTTTTATTATTTACTCTCCATAGCTATTTAATTTAATTTATCATCTGAATTCCTTACCTTCAAGGATTCAGCTAATTTATGTCACTATTTAACCATTTTGACATCATCCTAAGTGGCACAGTGCAAGAAATGCAATGTTATAACAATTATTTGATATGAAGTTCTTGTATGAGTACAAATTTTAAGTGCAATTTTTATTAGGTGGGCTACATTTTATTTGCTGATTAAAATTATATTGCGTAAACAAGATTTAAAATTTTTCTAATGCAGTGCTTGATGTACAAAAGTCCAATTATATTTTTTCGGTTTTTTCATTTTTCGATTTGTTATTTTTGGAAAAAAAGCTCTTTGTTCCGCTTAAAATATCACTTTTACATCTATGTCTGCAGTAAAGTGTTCTTTGTAAATATAAACTTAAATGGCATAATTTTGATAATTTACTTTTGCTTCTTTCAGCTCGTATGTGACACCACCTAACAATTTCACTTCTCATGGAGTCCTAAGAAATTTTAACACGGTCGAAGATTTTCAGAATTGTGATATGAAGGAACTACTCCACGAGCAAGGCTGCAAGGTTAAACCTGTTTTTAGATTCGTGCATGCATATGTAGAGTTTGATAATAATTTATTGCAGTTTTATGGTTGCTAATGGGAACTATAAACAGTTATTTTTGTAACAGCTATGTTCTACTGTGAGGGTCTGAGGGAGCTATTAATATGCACTGTCATATCAAAATTGTATTGGTAGATGAAATGAGACTCATGAACTAGGGTGGCTATGAGCTCCTTTCCTCAGATCGGCATTTTGTATGACTTCGCTGGAATTTAAATGTATATTGTTCCGCTCGGCCCAGAATGCTAAGTGCTCTGATTTCTCTGATGGTATTCCTTTTTTTCCAACCAGCAGGCAGGTTTCATCAGCGTATTTGACCATCCTGCTCTCAGGATGAATAGGAATTAATCTGCAATGAAAAGCATTTGTTGCTTTTGTTGAACTTCAGAGATCATTTGGTTTGTAATCCAGCAATCTATTTTATTTATTTATTTATTTACTTACAATTTGATATATAGCGCTTCTTCAAGGTTATCTACTCAGGAGCGAATTTTAGGTCAATGTATCCTCGCGTTGTGACATCGACTCATTTCCGTAGGGATCAGATCGGGTCAGAGATGGAGAAGCATTTGATCATTCTCTGTTTTTTCACTGTTGCTAGATTCTGGACGACATCACCTCTGGAAGATCTATTGATGATCCATCTCTCCTCTCATCATTCCTTCTCGTTACATATGCTGTATGTTTCTTGCATCTTGTCTTCAATATTTTAATGCTAGGTAGTAGGCAAAATTGTTCTTGTCTTGTTTAAGACTAGTAATGACAGTTTAGAGTTTTCAATGGTCTATCACAGAATAAATTTTTTTACATGATTTGGATATTTCACGAAGTTCACGACTGATCTTTGTTTTTGTGGAATCATATATTAGGTTAGGTTAGATAATTGGTCCATGGAGCTTTTGCAGTTTGTAATCGTAATAATATTCAAATTTCTAGAGCACTACTCAAAAGCTAAGCGCAGAGCACCAGCTTATTCATGAGTGTTGTGTCAAGTCAAAAGGGCTATCCAGAAGAGAGTTCTAAGCTTTCAGGTTGAAACCATAAATCTTCCAATTGCTAGTTACCTTGCTTACTTAATACTTTAAATTGTTTTATTCATGGTCTTGGAGTACTTCAATTTTTAACGAGTACATCAATAGCAAGGCAGGATCAATACTTACTTATAAGGTTTGAGTCACAGTGCTAATCAAACTGGTCTCAATCGAATTGCTGCATGCCATGCATCAATATCCATTGTACTGTGGGTCAGCAATCTCATATATGACAGCATATAGGTAATGCAGAGTTGCTCCTACCATATACTTGTTGCTATAAGTTTTTCTTCTCATGGCAACCTTTACGCTTAGAGTCAGTACAAATGTCTGAATCATCTCGTTTTTTTAAAGTAATTTTCGAAAGTAAATTTTACAGACGAATTTGATCATCAGTTTGTAAACACTAAAATCCAATATTCGTTTTCGATGATGATGATCGAATTTCTCATCATCATTTAGCATTCATAATCTGACACTGCATATTAAACATGTCTAGGATTTAAAGAAATACCGATACCGCTACATGGTTGCATTTCCAGCCATGTGTCTACCAGAGAGAATCAGCCTCACGAAAGACGTCATTCCAATTACGGAGAGGTTTTCACAGAAACAGGTTAACTCTTCTTTTTTTCTGCTGCTACTCATGAATTTCTTGTACGCTTATATTGTGTAGATATCCATACATCTTCTCATTCAATAACTTTTTCTTATTGAACACCAGTGCATGTATTGGAGATTTGACATTTAACATCTGTGCAGGAAATTAGGGCCACATCCTGCCCGATGAGTGATTCTGGCACAAACCTGAAAACATAGAAAATTTCCTGATTCACATTTGAAATTCAGTGTTTGCACCAAGACTCAGATATGTACATTGCTACTGGCATGTGACATAAATGCTAAGTAACCATTTACAGACATCTGTGTTGTACTCAATATTTCGTGTGTTCATCGGATAAATTATATGCAAGTATTTGGTAGTCATGATGCACTGCACCAATTACTCTAAGAATAATTGCATACATGTATTAATTAATTTCTTGAAAGGTAATTATGATTTTTCAGCTTTCTTGAAGGCACGCCAACTGTTGTATATGAATGTTTATAGCATTGATTTTGAAAGAACCTTTATAGTAAAAGAGAGGATTGTCATTTCTGCAGAATTTGCTACTATTTACCCACAAACATGGCTGCTGTTTATTTGTTTTGTGAATTTTAAATTCAGTAAATTTATTGAGTTCTGTTTAAATTAGATTGATGGACTGATAAAGTCATTTGATTCTCTTGCTTCTGAGCATCGCATGAACGCATTTCTTGTGCAAGAGAATGGTGAGAGTTTAGAGGTTGGACTTCTGAAGGACTTCAAACGCTTGTCTTCATCAAAGGTTAGAACTTGTGTGTGAATAAAAATATTCTTACCTCACATATAATGCATCAGATTCAACTGAACTGTGAGGTAAATTATAACCATGAATCTTGAACTGTTAAGAGTTGCTGCTCTGTGTAAGTCATTAAGAACAAAGATGGTGAAGCATCTGACAACTGGGAATTGACTACTTGGAGTGACAAAACCCAAATGCCGTAGTTCTTCGTAGATGTTGCATTTCTTGTTGTCAAAGTTGCATCATCCACTTGAATTTTCAGACTGAGTGTAGAACTGAATGGCCATTGGCGTTTGTGGTAGCAACGTATGGTTGGAGATAATCGCTTCATATGTAGACTGAAAGACTCTAGAGAAAGAACGATGAACTCTTGGGAATAGAAGAAAAAGCAAATAGTGAGAAGGTCAAACAGAAAACTAGTCCAACAGTAGAGTAGAATGGTTTAATATATCAAACTCCATCCTAATCTGCTAAAAACCTTTTTGCTGTGCACATCTCAGGGTTGCTGTGCAGGGGACTGCATATATGTTAGCGTGAGTGCTCAATAATTCTAAGCTATTTGTGTGCATGCATGTGTGTTTACAATATATAAATAATATAATTATATATATATATATATATATATATATATATATATATATATCAATGCTGTTTTACATTTCGATACCTGATTTCTTCTTACTGTCAGTGGTTTCATGATTTTTATTATAAGTTAGAAGTTAATTATCATATTTGTCAAGACTGCCTTTGAGAGGTCCTTAAAAAGAGACACTGCATGAATCATTAGATGCAGTATAACATGATATTGTTGTGACATTTGTCAGATGTGATTTGTTTGTGTATGTTGTTTGCAGGTGTTGTTGGGCATCTGCGATCCGTGTTCACATCCGGCTTATCCTGGTTGGCCATTAAGAAACCTCTTGACACTTGCTGCATACCACTGGTAACCAGCATTTGCAGCTAATGTCTATATTGGTGATCATCGTGAAGGAACGGACGGAAGAATGGACTTATAGATTCCAATCTAGCTATTTATAAACAATTAAAGACTGATAGAGATGATGATCATTTTATGGATAGATTGACTGTTGAATTGACAGAAGTGATCATTGGGTGAATGAAAAGGTCAATGGGTGAATGAAAAGGTCAATGGGTGAATGAAAAGGTCAATGGAACAGGACCACAGAGTGAGATCATAGCGTTTTGTCCAAGTCATTCTGCACTTCTTATTTCGTATTTCAACTTGATGCGATTATTATGATACTGATTGCAGTTATTCTGTTTAGTGTTTGAAGCATGTTTTGACTCTGCAAATTTAAAATAGAGGGTGAGACAGGTCAAAATATGCATTTGCGTGCCAACTTTAAATCTCGATGAGCCGTGAATGTAAGACATATAAAGCTATGATTTATGGAAAGTTGTTGAGTTCTTGATGCAGGACTTCTGCAGCAGATTGATACGTCATGTGTTTACTTCTGTTTTCAATTTTCATGTTAACTTTATGTTGAATGTGATTTGTGTGAATAGCAATTGTTTCATGCATTGTGCTCTCTTTAGGGCTGACCAACTGGGCAACCAAGTCGAAGTGATATGTCTGCGTGATCGGCATATTGACGGAGCACGTCATGTCTCGCATAGTATCGTCTTCAACGTATCGCTGCCTTCCATTGACCATTCATTATTTGGTAGATCTATTGTTCTCATATGGTCTGATGATTGTTACACATTCAGAAAACATTTACCTAAGAAGACGTGCATCAGTTAGGTTTTCCGAAACACAGGTAGCAGGGTAGTCGACAAAATGATTTTCATTATAACAATGAGATTGTGTAAAAATATTTAAAGTGAACTGAAATTAAATGTAGACAATATAAAAGGCTCACACTTTGAGAGAACATATTGACGTTAACGTTAACATAGCAGAGGTGATGCTGGTAAATTGAGCATCCGTGGTTTTCAATCTACTTCTGTAAACCATATACATCTATTGCATTATATGTTGCATAGTTAAATGTGTGTGTGGAGAAACGTCCTGGTGAAATAAGGATGTTTTACGACTTTATCACCAGGTGCCATGTTTATTTAACATGTGGTGTCCATTATACAACTTATGCCTCAGGTATGCTAAGGCGAAGTGCTGCTAATTTTCATCCATGTATCAAGAAAGACTGCTTCATTATAGGTCTTTTGTTTTGTTGGTAAAGATCTGAGACTTTTTTATTATTATTTTAGATCATTCTGTTGTTAAATTTGTGGGATGGACAAAAAATGAAAAACAGAAATTCTCGACTGTGATAAACTTGAGCTCAACAATGGATCCCGTCAGGTAATGTCAGAAATATCTATAAAAATTATCATTCATGCTTAAATGAATGGTTTACATTGATTGATGACTTCTTTTTGTCTTCCTTAGCTAGTCTGTTATAAATATTAGTCAATTGGAGGTGCTGTTGACATTGACACAGAGTAGCATGACCTTGCACTGTGGGCATCCACTGTTATGCTTATCTGAGTTTCCCCTAAGAAGAAACTTTGAATTCTGTGGCACTTGCAAATTTTTAGTCTTGCTTTGGTCTCATGTCAGTGATTTTTATTGTTAACAGATTGTAGAATGCAAAAGCCACACACCAGTTTGAATGCAACCACCTGGTGATAACGTTGCTAGACATCCATATGTTTTAAAAACATTTGTGAAATGGCCAGTTTTTAGGTTTTCCTGATGAAGGAAAAAGACAGGGCTTTGGAGATTGACTCCGTTAATTTAATTACTTTTGGATGTGATGTGGAATGAAATGAGGGTTGGATGTTGACTCAGCCAGAGGATCATCACTTAAAGCATGCTAGGTGGTGAGGGGTACACCAGGAGTGACAATTTCTGGCTGATAATGAATGTCTACAAGATGACGTCCCTGACATTTTCATATATAACAAGATGGAGCATTCATCCTGGTCCTACATCTAAGTCTGTGTCATTCCTACTTAAGACTTGTTTTGAGGCCTTGGAATTGTGTCCCTGCCTGATTCTCTTTCTCTCTGTGGTGAGTTCTGTTGTTTGCAAATCTATGTTAGCCGGTGTTGATTTGCAATCCCACTCAAAGAAATTCAGCTAAAGTTGCAAGATGTATTTTTTGTGTCTGTTCTAGGCTAGCAAAGTCAGCAGTTGATCTAAACTTGAAGCTGATGAAATGGAGATTGTTGCCTGACCTTGACATTGACACTATATCCAGTACAAGATGTCTGCTGTTAGGATCTGGAACCCTTGGCTGTAATGTTGCTCGTTGTCTCCTCGTAAGTATCGTAACATTATTCTCCAGAATTTCAGGCCATAGCATTTGTGTAATGGTTATCTGTGCTTGATTGTGTGGGCATATACTATCATAGATATCACAGACCTGCTCCTCTGTCTAACTGTCCCTGAGATGTTCTCTTCACTTGGGCAGTCTGTTTATTGCCACATGTCAGCTCATTCACCTCATTAGAGCCTTTGTGTCAGAGTTATCTGAGATGAGATGATGGACCAGATTCAAACCAATGCAACCAAAAATTTCCAGTTTGGTAGAAGGACAAATTGCTGCATTCCACTAATTATTGAATCACATGATTATTCTGTTGCTGGAAGATTTGTCTTGTGCATAATTTCTGAGATGCTTAATTTCAGGTAAAGTGATCAAATGTTGGTATCTAGATAATTGATGGTAAACCTATGTTTCACTAATTATTCTATGTGACAGAATAAAAATTATAAGATAATTAGCTGTTATTTGTTCCACATCTAGTGCAGATTGTTGACTTACTTTTGAGAGATTTTAAAAATAGTGAATTTTTTTATCAGCTTTAGCTTCCTTGCGGCCTTTATTCACATTGTGTATCAGCACATTTTGGTTATTTATTATTTAATAATTAATATTAATAATTACACCAATTTATATGGTGCCTTAACATGGCCGGTTACAATGGCGCCTTACAAAGCAGTGCATTGTTTAATGCATTTAGTATATGGCATGAAAACCTTTCCTTCCTGTGTCACATGACTTTCCCTGCCTTCATCTTGTGCATCATGTTATAATTTTAAGTCAATCTATCTATCTCGAAGTCTGTGATTGCAATGCATGATTGTCATTTCATCTGATTCTTTTAGGTGTTTGCTCTCTATCTCTTTATTTGTCCATCTCACTGTTTCAATAAATATAATCTTTTCCATTTTGCTGTTCAATGTTCATGATAGATTTTATGCGTCTTATGCTTTTTGGTTTAACGAGGCAACCAAGTATGTAATGCAGTTTAGAACATATTGATACACTTCTAGACTATTTTCTCTCTTTTTCTGTTTTGCTATATATATCTATCTTGTACATACTTAAATCCTGACAGTGTGTACTAGATGTATTACTGCCCTTCAGCATGAACTTGTCATCTGTGCTCATTTTTTATGTTTTTGGTCTTTGTTAGGGTTGGGGTGTAAGGAACATAACGCTGGTGGACAAAAGTTGTATCTCCTACTCTAATCCTGTCCGACAGTCTTTGTTTGTATTTAACGACTGCTTAAATGAAGGTCAACACAAGGCCGTTACTGCTGCACGGTCACTACAGCAGATCTTTCCAGGTGTTGTGAGTAAAAAAACTCAGCTATGCCAGAATTTGTGTTATTTGCTGGAGCTGTGCCTAAATCTGAATGTGCAATTTAGTTCAACCATTAATTGACTGCATTCCAAGGTCGTAGCCATGATTTTATTTCGAGCGGTGTTTACTCAACTGTGAGCAAGCCCACAAGCAACTGAATCAACTGACTAGGTGGTTTGGAGAAGCGTTGTGAGCTCTCTCATAGCGGATTCTGGATGGCCAATACATTACACTCTATGGTTCTGAGATCATGTGTTGGCAAATGCATTATTTCATTTTTGCATAATTTGCATTATTTCATTTCGAGGAGTGTTCAATCACCCAAAACACCCCCTAGCTACGGCCTTGCTGCATTGAGTGCTATTTGGGATAATTGGGTTTCACTATCAGCTGAAGAGATTCTATGCAAAGCCAGTAATTCTGAGCAATGAGAAAGAAAGCTTGTTATACTCACTTTCATAGTATAAGCTGGTGGGTGCATGTTTGTATAAGACGGGGAAGGCAATGAGCAGCTGCCTTCGTACACTGGTTGTGCAGTTGATAGCAATGGACTAGTTGTCAGAATAATTTAACTTTCAAGGCAAGGGTCACCTTCATTCTAGCATTAACCCATTTATATTTCACAAATGCAATTAATTGTTTATGCATTTGAGGAGAGTGTTTCTCATTTCTAACAAGAGTTTGGAAGTAGCCTGGCTTACTTTCATGTGGCGTTGTTGCAGAGATAATTTTTCATATCAGTTTGTAGAAATGATTGACTTAGATGATGTAACATGTTTGTGATAAATTGCTTTTATAGAATGCTGTTGGCATTGATTTGTCGATACCAATGCCAGGCCATACAGTTCCAGGTTTGCAGTTCTTCTTTATCAACTTCTTATATTACATTATAATCTTTCTGTCTTTTCCTTGCGTTTCCTTCATTTCCTTACTGTTTCAACCTTTTGTCAAGAAAATCTCTCTGTTTCGATGCTCTCCATTGAACCTGAGGATAGGCAAACCATTTTAAAGTAAGAAAAACAGAAAAGTCTGTTGTTGGAATGCACTTCTATTTTGGTTGAGAAATTCCTTGTTATGGTGATATTATTAATATGTTCATCTCTGTCCAATGCATTACATCGCCTTCTTTTTGAATGGTGTACTAGGTTTAAATTATCTTGTTTGATTTCTATGATACTATTTGCATTGCTAACCCTTTCAGATGGTCTGCCCTGGGGTCTGGTGAGAGGTCAGTCAAAATGGGAGCAGTGACCTTTCATTTGTCTAAAGGCATTTTAGTTTAGGCTTGTGAACAGCAGACAGTGTAGTTTCATGGAAATGATATTTGCTACTTGCTGAGTGCAAGGAAAGCAATGTGACAGTTACTATACAATGTGACAGTTACTATACATGTACCTTTAGCCACAGCCTTCTCTAGGAACAATCTGTGATTCGATGTCATCAATTACTACTTTTAACCCTTTCACCCCTGGGTTCCCGTCACTCAATGGCTAATGAAACGAAATATCGGTTTCTCGGGTCAAGAGGGTTAAAGATGCCAATGCTTTCTACAGTCATAGAATCGACTAGATATAGCATCATATGTGAATAAATTTGGATCTTGGTTTTATTTAGAAGTATGAATTTCAATCAGGGAGCTTTGTTTACACAGAAACTTGTTTAGACCAAGTCAGAGAGGATGTTCGGAAGTTAGAGGATCTGATCGAAGGACATGATGCAATTTTCCTTTTAATGGACACAAGGGAAAGTCGTTGGCTGCCAGCTGTCATTGGAGCGCACAAACGCAAGGTTAGAAATCAAATTTGAATCAGTTGTAGTCTTTGTTTGTCTTGGTTCTATTTTGGACGCAGTCATCTGTGTCTTGATAATAAGAAGAATGCTGTGGAAAGGAATCATCACTTGAAGACCGAAGGGCAGAAGAAAGAGGAGACAGAAGAGGAGAGGGAGGAGGAGTTAGGGACAAAAAAGAGGAGAGACAGAGACAGATCTTGGTGAGGTGATGTAAGTGTTCTGTGTTCTATGAGGGCAAGCGGGAGAACAGTCAGCAATGTTTGTAGGTTTTGAAGCCGCACTACTTGAAACAGATGGTTTATAAAATAAATCTAGAGTTTTCTAGTGTAGCTTTTGAAGTTATTTCTTTAGTGGTCATGCAATTTAACTTAGAAGTTAAATTGCATGACCACTTTTGACCAGAGGTTATTTTGCAATTAGTTTAAGAGAAATGATTCATGTGTTGCAATAAATTGAAGGGACTTAGAAGATTTAGGTTTCTTCATAGCTGAAGTGCAGTAGGATAATCGACCGTATCAGACTGATGGGTTGGTTATTCATCGAGCTCAAAAGATGTCATCTTAGATTATCATAAGTGCACATTTTACCTTATTGCATATGATGTCTAGATTGTTATAAGCGCTGCCCTGGGATTTGACACGTACCTTGTGGTGCGTCATGGTGTCAGAGTCGACCAGCCGACGACGACGACGACACCGACAGTGGAGAGTGGAGCGTCGGATGTAACAGATGTCTCTGCTTCAGCTAATTCCTCGTCAGTCCATAACCAGCAGGCGTCTTACGGTCCAATTCCTGGCACGCTTCTGGGTTGCTATTTCTGCAACGATGTTGTTGCTCCCGGCAATGTAAGTGTTCTGTGAATTTCTTTTTCCAGTTCTCAAGAACTATATTAATGGAAAATTGTTTGAGGTAATTATTCTGTGTATTTCTTCAAGATAAAATGTTTGGAATAATCAGTAATGATTGATTCAACCATTGCGGAAGTGACAATGGCTATATCGCATGTACATGATTAATATGCATTATGCTTTATTGTTGTGTGCTGTAACTGAATATTTTTGTTGCTAATTATGAAATCTATAAAAAAAATTGGTCCAGTTTTAGACCTTGACCGGAATATTGGTGCATTTTAATCTGTTTTAATACTTTGATAATATTTTTTTAAACTTGTTAGTAGACATGAGAGTGGTTATTATTTAAGCCTTGCTACAAATGCAAACTCTCAGTTGCTGATTTCAGGAACAGGATAAACACTACTTCTAGCCTTTTTACCAACAATAATAAAAGCAAATCAAATTTTATGCTTTAGTTTTATAGTTATAGGTCCCCTTTTGGAATTGATTATTTTGATGTCTAAAGTTTGTATTAAGGTTTAAATTATTATTGCAAACTAAAACTGCTGATGAAGTTGATGCTGACGATGCTAGAAACACAGACTGCAGGCAATTCACAGTTCTACTTATGTAGTTCTTCTGGCTTATTCTGCTGCAGTTTAGCAGAGATATGAGCTGATGATATAGACACTGATGAGATGATGAATGGAGAATATTGAGATGATCCATACATTGGTGTTGTTGTTGTTGTCGTTGTTTGTTTAGTCAACGCATGACCGCACTCTGGATCAGCAGTGCACCGTCTCTCGACCTGGCATCTCTATGATGGCTGCAGCTTCAGCTGTTGAACTTCTCACAACCATTCTCATTCATCCTCACAGGTAATTAATCAATTGACTCTGCTCATGATTTCAATGATGCTTCCTTCCTTCATCGGCCAGATCAGCACACTACACACTGTGTCACTTTTCTGCAATGTTTTGGTGTTTTGACTGAAGGACAGGCATATCATGAATGTAACATCATATATCCAGTTATGTGAGAGGAAGAACATTTACACTGGCAATCAATTGTCACACAAGTAAGAAGAGAGACAATCAGCATTGAAAGGAAAGAAAGAGACCTCGCTAGTTTAGCAAGTGTCATCTACCGACTGTTTTGACCGTTTCTAGCATCGTCTGCTGTTGTTGTTGTTGTGCTGCTGCCGTTGCTGTTGTTGCTGGTGCTGCTGTTGTTGTATTGATTGCCTAACAGTTGAATCCATCTGTTGATTTGTTTTTTGTCAGGGGTCGTGCAGCAGCTGACACAAGCAGCAAGGATGAAAATCTAACTGCGTCTTTTGAGTCTCCTCTTGGTTTGGTTCCTCATCAGGTGAGTGAGAGACAAAATCCACTCAAGACTATAGCGTCTCCTCACCTTGTCAAGAATTCATACCCTCATGCATTTTATCTTCAGCAATTTCCAATTCTTCTCAGCCTAAATGACACTTACCTGGGCAGCTGCACTGCTGCTCTAGTTTAGCAGAACTTGGAACTGCTGGAAAGCAGGCTCACGACCTTTCTTTACTACCCTTTGGAAAACCTGTAAACATGTAGCAAGTCTGTGATTTCCAGTAATTTTATAGGCGTTTTACATATGCTGCTCAAAGGTTTTGCTTCTGAATTACCAATTTATGAATGGCATAGCAGAAATTGACAGACAACATATTTATCCATCTGAGCAGAGTAAAAAAATTAGATTGCAAGATTGTACTTGGTGCGCATATTTGTTTTCAGATTCGTGGATTTCTGTCTCGATTTCATGTGATGCTACCAGCCAGTCAGGCGTTTGACAAATGTACGGCATGCTCTGACAAGGTAATGACAAGATTTAGACAACTTGACATTGTTGTGGGTCTCCTCCCTCCCTTCCTTCCTTCTTCTGTGCTGAAAAATTTGATTCTGCTGATGGAAAGATTTATTTGGATGACCATTTGAACATTTCTGTTGCATACCAGAAAACTGTCATCTTCCTATGGGATGTTTGTACGTCATACATGTGTATGTATCAGAACACATAAAATGGAAGTGAAGCATCTCCAAGTGAATATCTGGAATTACTACCATATCGGCAGACTGTTTTGCCTATTCACTGCTTTTTCAATAAAAAAAGTTTTATATATTGTTTGATGTGTGCTTTATTTAGATCCTGACGTCTTACAGTGAAGATGGATTTGACTTTCTCATCAAAGCGTTTAATCGACCTTCATTCCTCGAAGACATCACTGGTCTGACGGAACTGCATGCATCAACGGTAGATGCAGACGTTAGTAGCAACAGATGTTCTCATCAAATGTTTTCTCTCTCTTATTAACTGGGAAGATGCAGCGCTATTTAGAGGTCCTGGAAAAGTTCAACATTCATAGATATAATGTGTCTCCCCTTATCGGTATAGATAAGTAAATGTGTTGGGTTGAAGAAAATATCAAACTGGTACTTAAATGACACTGACTGTAAATCGCGAAATTGTCTGAATGAAACCAGCTGTGTCGTCAGCATTTGATGAAATAAACTTTCAAAAGCCGTTTTGCTGAATGAATGCATATTTTGCCATTGCAGATATACGACTTCAGTGATGAGTTTGATGATGACGTTGTAGATATACGACTTCAGTGATGAGTTTGATGATGACGTTGTAGATATACGACTTCAGTGATGAGTTTGATGATGACGTTGTAGATATACGACTTCAGTGATGAGTTTGATGATGACGTTGTAGATATACGACTTCAGTGATGAGTTTGATGATGACGTTGTAGATATACGACTTCAGTGATGAGTTTGATGATGACGTTGTAGATATACGACTTCAGTGATGAGTTTGATGATGACGTTGAAGATGCTTCATGATCAACAAAACGATGAGAAGACGACGATGCTTGAGACGATGACGCTCATCACGTCAACATTTGAGTCTCGAGTTCAGTGGAAAACTTTACTGAAGAGACAACGTTTGAAATTGAGGAGCTCAAGAAATGCTGGCACTTTTAATTGTGCATAATTTGTTTGTGTATTTGTTGTTCAATAGATATTATCATGGTCTGGTCTTCTGATTGGATCCAGTAGAATGGAGCAAGTGTAGTTTGGCGCTGTGATTTTGAAGAATGTGATCTGAAAAATGTCAGCAGACTACAACATTATATAGGCACCCTGTTCACAGTGTTCAGTTTTAATAATGACTGACATGATCATGTGATTTTGACCAGATTCATCTTAAAATATATATTTGTTATGAGAATTGTTATTTTAAATGCGACACACAATCCAACAGACTGAAATTTTTTTTGCTTTGAAGCTGCAACGGCTCCAAGGCTGTATCGATTGCAAATATCTGAATATACACGCATGCGAGAAATGCTGCGTTGTAGGAATGAATTAAATGCAAGAGCATAGGTGTAGCCAGGATAAGGTAATTGTATCCTCTTGCTTTTTATTTGCTGGAACTTCAATTGATCAATGACCAAGATCTTTACAAGGGTCTGTAATACTTGATTATTAACAGCAAAATGATTGAAATTTCAAAGCTTCTCTGTAGCTTACACCCCTGCATCCGAAGTAGCTCTACCCTAACCTGGATGTCTCCCGCATTTGCCTCTTTATTTTAAATCTGGCTAGACCTCCCTGTGCAAAAGCATCCTATTTAAATTGCAATTAATGTGCTGACGTACATGTAGCAGTTTCATGCTTTGCCAAACTATGTATCAGACGGATTGCTTATCATGATGCTTTACTGCCTTTGGAGATTTACAAGTTTCTTGCTCTCCTGTCTACATTACCAGCTTTCACCCAGTCATGCAAATTACGCACTTAGGGTTATTTATGGTGTGGGTTTTACTTTTTCAGTGAAAAATAGGTTCTGTTTGATCTGATCTGTACAAGAACCAACCAGTGTTGTGTAAATGGCTGTGAACCATTGAAGTGCTTCAAGCAGAACAGAATATGTGGTGTGTAGAGTATAAAGTACGGTACCTTGTGAGATATTGCAAGGTGGAATTGTTAAAAGTGGTAGAACCACTGCTTGTGCTAGTCTGCATGACAAATCATGTGCAGTTGAGGGCAATTTGTCATGCCCTAAAAACTAATTGCTGCTTTCTCAGGGAACATAGAAACATTTGTAGAATAGTATTACACCATGAGTAATGTAATGTAAGCACTGTAACGTAATCTTGGGATTTCTCTCTAACACTCGTAAGCCACATTAGTCATGTGATTTTGACCAAACAGATTTCTCTTCGGCTTATCAACCAATGATGTGTTATCACAAGAGCCAGATTGTTTGGTCAGGTTAAGTGCCAGATAAGGTAAAGCAATCACTTCTTTTTAAGCGACTATTTCTATCAATCTAGCCTGCAACTTCCAGGTGCCAATGCTGATGCCTAAACTCCAAGTCAATCATGGCTGAAGTACCACACACAAAGCTTATTGCATTGCTGTATTTGAAGTACTACTACAGTGCTGTCCAACCTGCAGCCTGTGGGCATGCGGCCCGCAAACTGATTTTAAGTGGCCCGCTGCGGCCTGCAAGCTGATTTTAAGTGGCCCGCTGCGGCCTGCAAGCTGATTTTAAGTGGCCCGCTGCGGCCCGCAAACTGATTTTAAGTGGCCCGCTGCGGCCTGCAAGCTGATTTTAAGTGGCCCGCTGCGGCCCGCAAACTGATTTTAAGTGGCCCGCTGCGGCCTGCAAGCTGATTTTAAGTGGCCCGCTGCGGCCTGCAAGCTGATTTTAAGTGGCCCGCTGCGGCCTGCAAGCCCTGCAAGCTGATTTTAAGTGGCCCGCATGCCAGCGAAATTTTTTCAAATGAAGAAAAACATCACCGACCAACTAATGGATATAAGTTCGTAAGTCTGTCTTGGGCCGCATGTCCCAGCTTCTGTGGGTCTTCACCACACCAATTTACATGTCATCGCATCCACTATCGATGCGGCCTCCCTCTTTTGTTGTTGCCTTCCATTATTTCAAAAAAGAATCTTGATCTTTCTGTCATCTTTCATTCTGCAGATAAAGTATGTCTGAATGGAAGATGACTGAAAGAGCAAGACTCTGATGTTTGGAATAATGGAAGGCAAGAACAAAAGAGGAAGGCTGCAACGAGAGTGGACGGTGCATTCGTTACGATTATTCCTTAGTTAATTTTGATACAACGTATAAACAATAAATTTGCATTTGATCATAGTTGTTGCTTTTGAATTCTCCGGTGCGGCCCCCGGCTTCAAGACAAGTTCTTTGGTGGCCCTTGGTGTCAAAAGGTTGGACAGCACGGTACTACTATAATTTTATTACGTCTGAAAAGAGTTTTTATAATTGCCACATTAATCAATCCCGGGATCCCAAGACCGACTCATATGTGATCGCATAAATGCTCCGGGATTACATTCCTATTCCGGTCTCTTTCAACTGGACCACAGCCAAAAATTCCATATTGTCATTTAAGAGTAGCATGGCATAAAGGCAAAATAATTATGGTACCCGTCATTACCGCGCAGGACAAAAATGCGCCAACAAAAGCGTGCCGACAAAAGCGCGAACTGTTTAACGCGCACAAGACAAATTTGTGCCGGCAATAGCGCACAGTCAAAGGCAGTGGTAGGTTGCAGTACTAGCATGCATCAGCTAAGTCTGAATGTAATTAGCCCTTTCTATAGTCTATGCTGCGCGCTTTCATCGGCACGCATTTGTCAGGCAAGTTTTGTAGCGTGCAATTGTCGGTGCACTTTTGTCCAGCACGCTAATGATGGGACACCAGCAATTATGGAAATCACATGAGGAGCTGTTATTGAAAGCCCTGAAAACGGATTACAGAATGAGCTTTGAAAGACAGGCTACCCTGCAGAAAACAACTAAAATCCATAAAAACCATTGTAATATACCTCTGTCCAACTGTCATGGCCAGTAACACAAACATTGTTCGATTCCACAATTTCTCACTGCAAGCTGAACAGATGTGAATTAAGAAACTAATGCAATTTCCAAGAAATTGGAATTGAGTATGGCGAAACCAAGGAATATACGAATCTTGGCTTAAAAAGCGCCCATAATAATTTACCTGCCAGATATTCCTGGTCAGTTATGCAAAAACTATACAGCGTATGAACTGCCAGTGCTTACAATGTGTATTCAGCTATACGGTGCACTATCTTTCAGATGTTGATTTTGTTCTAATTTTGCATCTACAGACAAACGCTACTCCATAGTTATTATGGTATCAGCAAAGCACACAACAAAGCATCAAAATTTCTACGTCTAATATCAGTGTCAATGTGTTACTAACTAACTACCAGTGAATTCTTCAATTCATCGACTCTTTGGTGTCCAACTCTGTCAGGAACCAGTGAAAGATTTTGACCGTATAGTATTTATCCAGGCAGGGGGCCGTCCACATATTACGTATGTAGTGAGGGGAGGGATGATCGGGATTTATACTCGGGCTTAAATTTGTTCAAATCTAAATGGCAAGCCATAACAGGTAAAAAAATAGGCTAGCAAATATGATGTTTTAAAAAACTACATGTCTTATAAAGGACTTTTTAAATTTTGTGAGGTGAGGGTAGAGAAGCTTATTTGTGCGTGAGCATAGGGAAGGGGCTCTGCAAAATGCATGAAGTGCAATATAGGGAGAGGGTTATGTAAGAACGATTTTCTTGTGTACGTAATATGTGGATTGGCTCATAAGTAGTTTTATTTAGTTGAAGATGACAAGGTAATAGAAAAGTAAGGGTTGCAGAGGATGTAGACTTGATTAGCACAGAGATCACTGCAGTGCGGCTAGTCCTAGGTTCAGATAAGTGGTTAACCATATCGAAATGGAACAGATTAAGGCAATGAAATGTTCACTTCATATTGAGCGTTGAAACTCAAAATGGCTTTTCAGGTGAATTATTCTGGGGGTAATTCTTCTCCGACTTAATAATGGCATCAGGAGTTTTTGCCACAATTGCAGATCGTTAGACTATAGAACGCCAGTTGACTGTCCATCTACGGAAGGCGGCACTAGTGAATCCGGGTGAGCAGTGGACGCAGCTCTTCGCATGGCCAGTGTTCGCAGGGAATGCTGACTGTAAGCGGAAGACAAACTGTAACGATCGAAGCTGTCGGCCTCCAGACCCATTCGGAATGCATTGACAACGCGAACCTGTAGCATTAAAATAAAACCAAACAGCATGACGCTACTGAAGTAAACCACTACAGCAATTGATTGCTGCTAGTGAACTTAACAACACACAGAATGCACCGTAGGTTATTATTGTTGGCAGGTGATTTATTTCCAGCCATCATCACTAAATATAAAGTAAAACTGTTCTGGCCAGGGAGAAAAGTCTAAGACTGGGTGAAGGTCGTCAATGTCATCGAATATACTTTGAAGAATGTTAGGCAGAACTCGTTGTAATTTCAACACAAATGTTCTTTATAATAGAACTTGAACTAAATTCATTTCACTTCAATTTTCCTATCTGCAGTCTGCCCATACTTTGAGGTTCCACAACTTATCTGAAAGAGAGAATATTTGAACGTCAGCATCACATCTACATTACATTCTATTTCTGCCAAGTGCCTTCTGCATTTATTGAAAATCATGTTGCACAGTAATAACATACTTGATATTGAAGACGTGATAGACCACGTATCCAGAGTATCTGACCACGATCTTCATCTGCAGCCAATTCCTTGTTTTCTATGATGGCAATTTCTTTCTTTGTTGCTTTTCCCATGCGCATAGATTTTGGCAATTTCTTTGCTGGAATGGATGTCACCAACTAAACAAATATGAAACAAGAAAGCAACATTAGCCCACCACTCTTCAAATAAACCTCTCTCTCTCTCTCTCTGCAAACAAGACCTGCTCATTTCAGTAACAGCTGTTGGCATTGATGTCAAGTGATGGCATTTATGTATTAAAATTATAAATGATGCTTGTCTGGTATTACAACAACAGCCTCCAGGCTATAAACTTGAGTAACTTGTAATGGTATAAATTGCATTACAGTTTCTTAAGGCAATGGTTACACGACGGTCTCCAACACAAATGCCAAGAGCGGGAGGAAGGTCTGGAATTTTTTTCATCACTCACCTGAGCCCACAGCAGATCTCCAACGCCAAGAAATAGACACCACATCCATTGCTCCAAGTTCAAAGGAGTTGTCTGGAAGGCTATGTTGCCAAATTCCACAATCAGAACCTGCAAACAGAAAAACATACCGTATTTATATACGCTGGTGTTGTTTGCCAAATCTAAGGGTTTTCCATTTGGCAACTTTTGCCTTAACTCACAGAATGAAATACGAGAGAAGTCAGCAGTAGCAATTTCAAGTGCTTGAATTCATTTCATGCAACAAGTGACTATAGCTGCAAATGATTTTATGCAACATTTTAACATTTCTTTATGTTTTTTTGCCTTTAACACTTTAATGATGAGCTGCATTGGTTTCCCTGTCAGTTTTACCTCGACTAATATCAAATGGATATGAAAGCGCAACCTCTCAGCCAAACAGAGATTCTATTTTATGATGTGTCGCGGGTGATGTGTGTGGCTCTATCCGGGTAAACAGCAGGGCAATTTTGAACTGAGTCGCATCATTACGCCGTTTTTTTAATCGTCATTCGTATAATCTCGACACCATGTCAATTTTCAAGTAGAAGTAAAGACCGGTCCTCTCAAAAGAATTTATCTACCAAAACTGGGATGATTGTTTAAATCTTTTGACATAGAATATACTTTGGAAATTTATATTACAATATTACTTATGATTCAGGATTATTACAGGTTTAAGCACCTTGACAAGAACTTTTCAGCCAGGACTTGGTTGGCTGACTTCTGACCTAGTCATTAAGCTTCCCTCCAAGTTCTGTTGCAGAGCTCCAGACCTCAATGGTTTCAAAGCATAGCTGTTGAAGTCACTTGAGTTGGACATTTATGTGGCAATTTTGTAACTAATTTATGTGTATTTTCAAGACAATAGATTCCAAGATCGAGACATCAAAAACCTATTTCAAGATGTCTCGATACCAACAATGACTCTCAATGCCGTACAACTTTGGCAGGGAACAAAATGGCAGATCCAGAAGTCTGCATAGTTATGGCCCTCAATTGACAATTAATACTATATCCAAGGACTTCAGTGCACAGCAGTAAAGAAGAGAAAATATGTTGTACAAGCTTAGACTAAAAGTGTACAGATTAGCATGGTTCAAAATGAGCATAACGACGTCGTCTCTCATATCACAATTTCATTATCTTATTGCCATCATGGATATTGTATCTGTAAATTTATGGTTACTTGTCATTTGGAACGGGTACTGCCAAGCCATTAGATATGTTTAGATTCCTGGTTATGAGAACAGGATAAGCAGCAATTGTGCGTTGAATCAATAACTTATCTGCTTGCCTGAGCTGCAAATGTTGCTAGCCAGATGATGATGTAGATGGGATTGCGTAGAATGCCTGAAAAGACGTTTCTCTGGCCATGCAGCTTTCGTGCATTGATCTCATTGAAAAGTGTCATCATGACAAAAGCATTGAATATAAGTGTAAAATGCTGCGACGGTTGTGACGACTGAGCAGTGCATTCGCTGTCTCTATCGATGCGTCCGCTGTCGATGTCAAACCACACTTCTCCTAAAACCACACAAAACAAGATTAGATTACAGCTCCAAAAAACTGTTTCTAGCATGAAACTCTGTCTGCATTAAATTTTGTTAAGCAGGTGTTTCGCATAATTTATAATAGCCCATCAAAACTGCATTAATTCATATTTAACTTCATTTGATCACCTGGTTTTCTTATGCAAATAGAAGGCATTTTAATATCACTACAGATTACGCTTGAAACAGGCATGCCTATAAAATTTGAAGCATGTCTAAGATAATGATGAAATATGAGATCGACCTACCTGCAAAGAGAATGGTGAAGATCACAACAAGCTGATAGATGGAATGACCCACGATGTTCTTCATCATTGTCCTTGATATCAAAGCCTTTGTCCGTCCATACGGTTTACGTTGCAGAATTTCCTCAGTTGGCATTTCCGTTGCCAATGCCAAAGAAGCCAAAGTATCCATGATCAGGTTGACCCAGAGCATCTGGATTGCCTTCAGAGGAGAATCCTATAAAATGACAATTTAAGAAGGAAACAGTCTGTGATGAAATTTTGCATATAACAAACAATTAAATGAAAGTGACTGGTAAGGAATCAAACACATTATAGGCACACACAGGCATACATATATGCATCGTCAAATGTTAAGCTGCAGTTCTAGAAACTGATACAAACTTCTTTAATGGCATAAAATGGCAAGTAAAAGTATTCATTTCAAATGTATATATACAGGTGCAAATTCAAAATATTTCTGAGGGTGGAAAAATTCTGCGGGAACTTTTTGTCTCAATTAAACAGTGAAGAGTAATGCAACAACTCTTGTTACACTATTACTTTTAAATCGACCTATGTTCGTGTTGTCTAGCTCGATTATGGCGCTAAAAATATTACTAAAGGTGCTTTATCATCAACCTGAATTTCTTTGGTTCATGTTAGTCATTTATGCTCATATCTCTGAACACTTCTATTCGACAAAATCTAATTTTATCATGGAAGGACTGAAAAATTAAAGTTAGCATTCCCATATACAGTAACTAAAAATACTAAACTACTTTTCAAAAGTAGCTGTAACTAATTACAAGTTACTTTTCTAAAGCAGCAAACTACCTGTAGTTAAGTTGTTAGATTTTTCAATCCAGTAGCTTATTTTTATTTTGAAAACAAATGATCCAACACTGCTCCTGATGTATCACATTGAATGACATTGGATCATCAGTGAACATAATTCTTTGATGCAAGCAAAGTATTCACCTGCAAGCAAGGCCTGTGGTATTTTCAGAACCTAACTGAGTTCTTGATAATTAGACAAGCCCTCTAGACATGTCTCATATTGTACACAATTAAGAGTGTAATCATCAGCATAAAACCTTACCTGAACTATGCAAGCACCAAGAAATGCAACAATTACAGCGACAACGTTGACAGTCAGCTGAAATTGCAGAAACTTCGCAATACTGTCGTACACGTTTCGACCCCACATCACCGCTTTGACGATACTGGAAAAGTTGTCATCAGTAAGAATGATGTCAGATGCTTCTTTAGCCACATCAGTTCCAGCAATTCCCTATCAAAAATAATTTACTATCGTTAATCAGACATCAATCACTTTGACCAGTTTATAATTAATTAGGAAGGCATTGGAGGAGTGAAGCACAAATTTTGAAGTAAACAACATTTTGAAGGAAATGTTTTCCATGTGTGAGTGGTAACTGTACCGGTACTTCTTGCAACAATGACTGACCATGTTGATGTGCACCGACATCATGTTTTGAGCATTGGGGAAAGATCTGAATCAGAACTCTGAAGGGGTGGGGAAGAGTCATAATTCAAAGTTATTTACTTCCTAACCATCTTTCTTGCAAACTAATTTCCTGATGACCTTTTACTCCCTACAGTTAACTACCGTAAGTCACAACACAACTTTCCACTGAAAACTTTCTAACCTAATCTAATAAATAAGGTCGCATACTGATAACATTTTAACAACCAGAGTGTGGTAAAAGCGACTGGTAAAGCAATGCAGCTTGTCGTTAGAGCATCGAGTTGACTTTTGCCAAGTACAGCTAAATCACTTTCACATGAAACCATATAATCCAATCTAATGAAATCTATGGATTTTTATTCAATTTTAAATTTACAACATTGCGCAATGCATCATCAATTGTTGGCATCCATTTAAACTCCATTCTGAAACAGTTCACATTTTTGAATAACAATGAAACATTAGGATTTATGTCAGAATCAGTTTTCCATTCACTTTGTGACTGAAGCATTTGTTCCTCTGGTTCCACTCAGTTTGGAACTGATCCTGTTTTCATGAAGAATTCACCAGAGTAAACAGTGCAAGGGGCCAAGTGTCTACATCAGCACCTAATAACTGAATGATGTTGATGATGATGATGATGATGACGACGACAACGATGATAATGATGATTATGATGATGACGACAATGATGACACAAAAGTCTTCTAAAAGTCATGTGTTGAAGTGGTTACCATAGCAAAGCCAACATCGGCTTTTTTCAGTGCAGGTCCATCATTTGTTCCATCTCCTGTGACTGCTACGACTTCACGACTTTTGCTCAGTCGACTCTCGATGATTCCCTTGACAAGAGTGTATTTGTCCTGAGGTGAAGACCGTGCGAGCACCCTCAATTTGGGCCAGACCTGATCGAAGAGAGCCTGATCAACCTACGAACAGCAACAAACATCAAACACGTTCAGACAATACAATTAAATTCAAACTTGTGTATTCAGAGAATGCAGCAAAATAATTTTAAAAATGACACAAATAAAAAATGGTGCAATGAAAACACAGAACTATTCTAGCGTTTAATTATGTGAAGAGATCCTTGAGAAATAGTTATCCAGAATGGGAAGGGTTCTGCTAGACCTGGTCAACCATGAATACATGAATATTGTATCAAGATGGTAGAGAGTTTAGCAAAGTAGGTGATAATGTGAAAGACAAGTGTGATACTGAATATTTGTAGAGATAAGAAGATAAAGTAAGGCAATTCAAAACTAGAGAATTCAGACAAGAACACATATACAATCTCAAAACTAAATATGTCATATGAAGAGAAATAATTGACAAATGTTATGAGTCAGCTACTATCGAAAGACACTGACAGCTGACAATAAAATTATTATGGCCTGTTCATTCAATGGACAGAGAAGTGGGTGACAGGTCAGTAGAAGGCAAAAACAGGAGGAAGGTAGTCATCTTGCAACAAGAAATGAGTTAGCTAGGGTGTAGCTAACTCAGCCGTATTGAGTAGACTGACTTTGCCCTGTTGTTGGTGGGAAGAACAGACAATCAGGGAGAGGAGAAGAGGACTGGCAATCGCCATCTGCCGTTGCATGCGAGGCTTGAAAGAGAATAAGTCATGAACACTTCATATCCATGGTTGCCTCTGTTGACTAGCCAACTTTAGGTGCTAACCCCTCTTCCCTCTCCTTCTTTCATGTTGACAAACATTGCTGTGCCTACTGTCATTAAAAATGTTCAAATTCTGAGTTGGAAACCGGAAAATTTACAGGTGAACATCGAATAAAGTAGTTAAATCAACTAGAGAACTTTTCCAGATCTTTTCCAGATCATCGTGAACTCACCGGTGCGTCTGGATGAGAACGAATTCGCTTGTTGAATTCTTGTCCCTCGAGAACGTAGAAGTCTTCGTCTGGTCTCAGGATTCCACATTTCGTGGCAATCGATCTCGCAGTGTTAACATTGTCTCCAGTGACCATTCGAACGACGACACCTGCGCTCTGGCATCGCTTTATCGCATCAGGCACCTACACAATCACCAACCAGTGCCAACACAATCATGGCATGTAACCTCAACCCACTAATGCCAACTTACAAGAATAATCATAATATTCAGATGCTTTTAGAAAGGTTCTGGAAAATGAAAATATAACAATCCTATAATGAGCACAAAGCGATTGTTATATATGTTGATTGTTGAAAATATATGTACAAATTATGTTTTAAACTATGACTTCCTCAGCATATTTTGTCTCATATCTACATGTGAAAACATGATAGACTTCAATGGGTATGATCAACTGGTCAACTAGTTTTCAAACCAGCCTACACAAGTTTCAACTATCACCAAGTATACTTGTCTCTGAAATGCAAAATCCAGTGACCCCCAAGATGCTACACTCATTCCAGGGGTGCTACCAAATGCAATGTCCACAGATCCATGTGCCACTTTACCACCATGCCCTAAGTTTCAATGGATCACATGTACCTCAGAAAAACAGTAATAATAATTATCTGACTGTAAATAATAATAATAACATTCCGGTTATAACAATAACAATAGCTTTTATTTGTATTAATATTAGCAAGATAATCATAATAATAATATTAGCATATTAAATCAAATTAAATTAAATTAAATTAGTGAGACTGCAGCAGCTGAGGCAGATTTTAAATAAAACAATAAACAAAAACAATAAAACTGAGGTACTAGGAATGAGAAAAGCAATGGAAGTAACAGGAATAATAGATCTTTCGTAAGTATATGCATTTAGCAGTTAGAGCATAAGATCATTTAGCTATTAAACTATTTCATCCACCTATCAAAATGCCAGAGTAACTAAATCTCAGAATCAACCCAAGATTTGATAAAATGATATTTAAATTCTACTAAAATTTGACAGAGTGAGAGCATTTACCTCTGGTCTAACAGGGTCTTCAATTCCTACGATTCCAATGCAAGTCAGTCGAGAGATGATGTTATCCTCATCTTCCCAGTTTGGTTCAGAGTCGATCCTCTCTTCATTCGCCTCTGTCGAGTTTTCTGCAGCATTTACAACCATCATCATCATCATCATCATCATCATAACCATTCACTTCATCATCAGCACGACTTCTACATGTGCAGATCTATTCATGCAAATAATGAAAAACTTGAAAACGTCAACTAATTGTGCTCTGACATGACACTTCTAGAATGCTCTGTGATCTCATCAAAACATTGAGTTACATAGTGTTTACAATGCTAGTGTCAATGTAACATGTGCCGTGAAAAGTCAGAATCATTTCTACAATTGTTTGAGGTTTTGAAATTGCATTGGTGGCCCAGAAACATTTGCAGACAGTATGAGCTAAACCAAACGAACAATGTTGTCATATCCAGGATTCAGATGATCACCATTTTGAAATGAATGAAGCAACATGATTTCTTGCTCACAAGGGTGAATGCTGGAAGACTTGAATGCAAGCTCTGAATTACACTGTATGTAATACAATGCAATAAAACTGTACTTTTTATAATGTTCTACTTATAAAATTCCAAAGTTGGTCACCATTAGAAGCCTTAAGTAGACAAGTAGAGGTGAGTCCAGTTAAGAGCAAAAGACACTCCATACCTATGAGGAGTTGAGAAATGAGAATGTGAGGATGTAGAGAGTTCCAAATGGAAGCACAGGTAACAGTGAATGAACGCCAGGCAAAGACAAGCGCAGCAGCAGAAGCAAATCTCTTAAAGATAAATGTACTGACGTGTAAAGTCCCTGTAAGCAATGCAGATGGTTCTCATTCCATTCGAAGCCATCGGTTCAATCACATGTTCAATCATCTTCTCTTGATCCTTTACGCTGAAGTTATTTATGCTTCCATCATTTCCCAGAATCCAATTACATCTTCAACATCAGAAATCAACAAATTTTATTACGACAATAATTGCAGATTGAAGTGTATTTGCCATAATTGTGCAAGATAAAAGAAAATTACTTGATTACGCTACAGCATAAAAACCAACATTTGTGATCATGCGTGAAAATGCCAGTAAAGTTGAAAAAATTGTAAAATTCGTTCAATTCATTGGATCATATTGAAAGAGCCGAATAATTATTTTGGTGGTAACTGCATGCTATTATCACAAATAATAATAAAAACCATTGCAATTTAATATGTGCATCACAACACAAGTTAAAAAATTGTGATTATACTCATCCCTCAATGCCTGGTGTAAATCAAATAGATTTTTGTACATGCAAAATTACTTATGTAGCTTAAAGTTAAACTAGACATTTTCCAAGTTAAGTAAAGCAATATGCACATCTCTGAGAAAATTATCATGTGAAGAACTGTAGATCTATGTTGGTTTCTTTTCAGTATGGTTTGTCTTTTGCTCTAAACTGAAAACTTACCTCTTCCTGTCTACTTATGTGCAAAGGTCCTCTGACTTATTTTTCTCACATGCTCATTTTCCAACTTTGTGAAAGTTTTCTTAGGTGCTGTCGCATTTCTTAACTCTCATTGATCATTGTCTGCACCACCAGTGAAACCAAAGCATTTCAGGGTTCTGAACTAATAATGTATGTCGACTTCGCTACATATATTTTTCATGATCTTTCACAAACTTGATGTGTGTATTAAACAAATATTTCTTTTTGGACTCAGAGCAATGACAAGGATCTTTTGTGAAGCACTTATACAGTGCATACTGCATAGATATATCTGTTAGAGACATGCCCACAAAACCTAGGTGGACAGAATGTCTCAGCCTAAACTGGTCAGTATTTATACATTGCCATGTATTACAGTCAACACTTATCTTGCTTACTTATTTGTTGTTACTCGGTCATGAATTACTACAGAGAGAGGAGAACACATCCAGGTTTTTATCTAACTTGTCTGCTGCAGTTTACTTATCATTTGTTACCACTGAGAGATTTGCATAAACCACAGAAGATTCAGATTTCCATAACAAAACACAATCAGCAGTACACAAATTATTTAATAATTTTTCTGAATGACATTAATTTTTTTAGCATCATTCAAGTAACACTTTAAAATCATCTGCTTCAACTTCACCACTACTCCTGAGTTCTGGAATTAAACTAGACTCTTCAAACAGGTTAGAATGTTTACCATGGTTGCTTCATTTGGCCCTTACTTTTTTAAGACAATTTCTGATGCTCCTTTCGTGAAAATTCGAAAGTGTCCTTCTTTTAGACGGATGACCGTAGTCATTGATTTCCTGACTGAATTGAATGTGTAGACTTTGTGCAGAGTTTCCTCAGGGAATTCTTCCCTAATTGCTTCGTAATTTTGCTCCATATCAGAGACAAAGCCAAGAAGTGCACATTCTGTCTTATTGCCAACTTGCTTTGGCAACTCCCCAGGATTTTCTGGAGGCTAGAACACAAAATGTCAGGAAACTGTTTAGATGGGGTGGAGGAGGAAATGGAATATAACGATATATAAATATAATAATAATAATAATAATAATAATAATAATAATAATAATAATAATAATAATAATAAACTGTTTAGATGGAGAGGAGGAGGATGAGATGGAATGAAACGATGACTACTGCATCGATTACAACTGCTACACAATAACTGAATCACACTGTTGGCCTGATGTGACCTTTGACATTCAAATAATTATCTTCTGACAAAATGAATCAGCCTCATCTTGAATTATGCTTTAAACTTTGGAAAGGTCATAAAGAAACTGCAAGTTCCGTGGCAGGTGAATGGACTGACGCTTAGCATGCACAGGTACAGATTATGAGTTGTCGGCAATGGACAATGTTAGATTTACAATGGGGCAATAAAGAATGCTTATCAGATAATTCATGGCAGATAACATATTATTTAAAGGTCTCTTACATAAATTGGAGATTCACATGAAACTATATAAGAAAGTGGCAACAGAGTTTGTTGAAACACAAACATTTCTTGAAATTTCTTGGTTGAAGTGACTGAGACATAGTGCTAAATTTGACTTTAAATATACCTAGAGTGCTGTTCCATGAACTTCCACCTACTGAACTAAATGCAATTACTAAAAATAATTACAACAAATTCCAATTAACAATTGTTGCAACATTGACTGAATTAAAATGAATGTATGAAAATAGAAAGAAACTTTACAAGAACTCTGGACGTGTAGCCGCTGTTGATTGATATGGCATATATCAAGACATCCAGAATGCTCTTTGGTATTTCTTCACTCTTTGGGGTTGACTTGAAGTGTTTACCTGTTCGCAGTAAAATAAATAACCATAGGAGATCAATTATTGCAAGTGAGAAAAGCTCAGCCATGAAGCAACCAAAGCATTCAATTTAAATCTGGACAAAACAGGCAATCCACTCGGCTAGACTACAATTACCAGGAAGAACTTCTAAAAAGAAGAACTCCTAAATATACCATGATGGAATGAACATATGAATTTCATAATAGCTCTTGTTGCATCATTTTAATTTTTTTATTCTAGCGCATCTATATCATACTTTACTCAAGTGAAGGTATCTATATCCCCCATGTCCATCTATCATGTATTATAAACTAAATATTTCAGGAATTGTCACATTAGTCAATGACGAAAATGTGGAAGAAGAGCAACAACTGAGCAGCTATGCGATCAAAACATGAGATCAAAGCTGTTCAAATGGACCAATGAGACAAATCGGTAAATCAGACATCAACTTAGGTTTAGGTCTGATCAAAGTCTCTGTGCTGCCAAACAGGAGATGCACAATTCACATACAGCCGCTGTCCAGTGAAGTCCTTTAGTTAGGCAAAATTCAACACTGATATATATCCAATCACCGCACACCTTGTATGCCAATCATGATCAGAGCTGCTAACCTGATAAATAGCTCTCAACAACAGTCATTCGGTTGGTTGTCAGTGTTCCTGTCTTGTCAGAGCAGATCGTTGTCGCATTTCCCATTGTCTCACAGGCATCCAAGTGACGAACGAGATTGTTATCGTCCATCATTTTCTGAAATGATATATCGACAACAAACTTTATCTTCCTCTCAACCCAACCATCAACCAAATGCTAAGAAAGAACATTGACCCAAACAAAACAACTGAGATCTCAGGTTTAGCATGGGGATTTAGATAGCAGCATATTAACTGATAATACACCCAAAGCTTAATTAATTATTGTCATCATTATCACAATAGTATTGTTAGTATTACTAATAATAAAACATCAATAGTAACAATAAATTGTTTATTTGGTTGTCCTCAATCCTCGTCATCAATGCAACATGTACCACTAATATCTGTGACCAAGTTGTCAACTGTTCAACCTGGACAAGACTATGTCGACTCTCAAATCATTTGAAGTGATACACAAACGTTTGATAAAATTTCATTACCCTTGTAAACTCAATTTATTAAACAAGTTTAGATGACACTTTGTCATTTGTATGCATTAGCACTTGTTACAGCATCCCTTTGAGATTACCATGCAGAGGCGCTCATGACTACAGCACGGACACTGAATCAGGGTTTCACACCAAAGCACACAAGCAATTGCAAGTGAAGGACTTGTTCAGGGTCCCTATGCACTAGCTTGAGGTCATGGGTGGAGTTTTTTCAGTTCTTGGAGGGGCTAAAAATAACTTGGGTTTCGGGACATGGAGACTTGGTAAAAAAAATGCAAAAGAGCGAGCCGACAATATTTTCATATACCATTTTTCCCGGCCCAAAAAGCTGATGACTTTTTTTAGTTTTTTGGTTCGAAATCTCACGAAAATAGATAGAAAATATACACCGTGGTTCAATAAAAATTAAGCCAAACTGTTTTTCTTATATTTCTCTAATGCCTGATATCTCTCTCTCTCTCTCTCTCTCTCTCTCTCTCTCTCTCTCTCTCTCTCTCTCTCTCTCTCCCTTTCACTCCTTTCGGAACATCGGGCAACAACGCCTGATGATTAAACTTACTAAAATTTTCCAAATATTTAGAGAATTGAACCAAGAATATGATTCCAAAATATCACGTCACAAATTTGAATGGATAGAAAGATTTGAATTTTTTAACTTCATCTCCCGAAATTTAAGTTCTCAGCAAATCTTTTAGGGTGTTCATTGCGGTTTCGGCCCTTGATCGTTCCAATTTGGTCTTCAGTGATCCTGGAGTAAAAATTAATGGAGTCTACTTTCATAACGTTCTGCTGTCACAACATCTTTCACCTGTTATTAGAAATCCATAGCTCCAGAAGGCTATTTTCTTTTTCAACAGAACAATGCCAGCCCACAGAACCAGATAAATCATCAAAATGCTAACAAGAGAGACATCATACTTCGTTTCTACCACATCATAGCCTCCGAACAGTCCAGATTTAAATCCTGTTGCCAATGACATCTTCTGTATGCAAATAATCAACTAAAAACTACTTAAAGTCTTTTAAAAAAATATTAAAGACTTCTTTCATATCTGAAGTTCTTTGTTACAAACCCATAAGAAAATTGCTGGTAAACTGAAATTTCGGCAGATGAAGTTGAAAGATTCATATCTTTCTGTCCGTTTAAATTTGTGACATGTTATTTTGGAATCATATTCTTGGTTAAATTTTCTAAATATTTGGAAAAATTTAGAATGATTAAGAAGAATGATTAATAATGAGGCATTAGAGATATATGAAAAACAGCTTGGCTTACTTTTTTGAACCACGGTGTACAATTTTTCCCGCAAAATTTTTTGGAGGCCTTCTTGGGGGCTTAGCCCCTAGCTCCTGATAAACTCTGCCTAAGGTGGATTTGAACTCGCAACCCTCCAGCTCCAAAGCACTGAACATACCTCTACACCGCCAAGCCCCACCTTCTAAATGGTGGCGCTATCAATATGAAAGAAGAAAGCAGGAAGCAGACAGAACGCTAGAGTCTAGAGACATTAGAAATGATGTCAAAGTGGTTCATACCTGGACAGAATAGGCAAGCGCCAAAGTGACGGCCAATGGCAATCCTTCCGGTACAGCAACAACAAGAACGGTGACTCCAATAATGAAGTAGCTGACAAAGAGTTGAATGTAGACGACTGACCATTCTTTGCCCTTAATGACAAAGTCCTCAATGCACAAGCGCAGCACAAGGACAAGCACTGTCAGGATGGCAATGGCAGTTCCTGGAAGAGAACAAATTATGAAAGAGTACAGTCTAAAATGATCCACTTTACATTGAAACAATTACAATTGCTCATTTTAAACATGTATCACATTAATTGTAGGCTACACAAAGTTAGAGTTATACCTTGATCAGGGTGATTTTTCCAACTATTGGCCTATTTCTCACTCAAATCTTACTTTACAACCGAAGGTGTAGTTGGCTACTGCATGTACAAAAAAAAATACAGTACAATTGTGTATCCATCTATTCTTTTCTACCAGCCTCTCACCCTCTCAGTCAGCCTAATGCAAACTTCATTCAGCAAAGCCAACTGAGTCACTGTTCACAACATTGTTGATCAATGTCAGATACATTGCAAGTCCTCCTCTGATATCATAGAATTTGTTATGCTATGGTAATACTGATTCTATTAACATACCTTTTTCAAAACTGTTCAAACATAAAATTATTTAGAACTACCTTCTGCATCTAGTACCAGCCAGTCAACCAGCTACTAAATAGAATCATACAACTAGACTGTTACATCACACAGTTAGACCAACTAGTAAATAGAGGCAACTAGCCAAACAAAGCCTCACCAATATATCCAATTTTGATGGCCAGGTTAGTCAGCTTAGCCTGCAGAACGGACTGTTCCTTTCGACCATGGCCACCCTCAGATGGCTTCTTCTCCTCAGCTTCTTCCTTTAATGTAAAAACAAAAGTGCTCATCTCATAAGTAAAACCAACCCAGCAATTTAGGCAAAGCACAAAAGGAACCTAACAAACCAATGACATGTAGCAGTTGACCACTGTGTAAACCAGGAGCTTGTCACTATTGACATTGTGATGCCTCGGCAGAATGCTTTGGATTGCCAACACAGACCATAATAAGCAACATACAAGCAACGGCGGGCCAGTTCAAGACAATGGAAAAGATACCAAAACATTGTTGCAAGACTCTAGCACAATATAGCAATTGTAATCTCGAGATCTCCATAGCGTCCTCAAAAGTGAAGTCATGGGAACCGTCTTATTCACAGTCAATGCGGAAGTAAACTAAGTAAGCAGTCTTAAGGTAGTATGAAAACATCTGTTACACATCAAGAAAAATGTCATTACCTTAAATACATCATCAGAGCCTTTCAAAGCCATGTTCTCACCCAGGTCATCCTCAGCATTGCCTGGTGGAAAAAAACAGATAGACAAATTATCTCTTAGGCAAATCATGACGTATTACATGCATCAATCAGCACGAGACTTTCCAAGTACTTTTCAATGCTCACAACTCTCGTGAGTATGTTAGTAAGCAGTTGACCACTACACAGTTTCTCATTAAAGCAATCTCATATGGCTAAGAAAACCTGATCAGTTGGAATTATATATCAATGATTATATCTATGTATCCCCCCTCTCTCTCTTTGTCTCTCTGTCTCTGTCTCTCTCTGTCTCTCTGTCTATCTCTGTCTCTCTTTGTCTCTCTCTGTCTTTCTGTCTGTCTGTCTGTCTGTCTGTCTCTCTGTCTGTCTCTCTCTCTCAGAATTTCATTTAAAAAAAGACTAAAGTCAAGGATGCCATATGGTCAATATAGGGCCTAGAAGAAACATTTACATTTACATGGTACACAGAGCATATAAGCACAGTTATCATTGACCCTGGTTGCTCAATACTGAAATGTAAATCATTTACATATGCTGGGGTCGGGTGCTGACAAGAGAAGGTCAACCCTGCAGAGGATCTTTAATGTTACTCCTCAGTTGACATCATGAAGGCAGTCCAGTGTTTCTCGCCGTATTGGCCTTCGTTACTAAATGCATATTGCTGAATATGCTCAGTTATTATGTGCAAGAAAAAGCAATAAAATTATGTCATGTTCAGATATCGACAAATCAGAGCCAGTAACTATTCAGATTCACTTCATGGAATGAATACCAAAGCAATATAACATGCATGACAAAAAGTATACGAATTAGGATAAATTTGCGGTGACACAAAATTGGAGACTTTACTGACCCCGAATAAAGAACCCATTGATACCCAATCAGTGTATTTATACTAAGAGCAATTCATATGAAAATGGCTGACCCTGTTTCTCATCTTTGTCCTTGTTCTTTGCCTTGTTCTTCTTCTCCTTCTTCTTCTTCTTCTTTTCCTCTTTCTCTGCATCTTCCTCATCATCACCTGCCTGCCCCAGCAGAGTGAATATGATGCCAGCCTGGGAGTTGGGACCAACAGCCACCAAGACCATCTTGCCACTTCCTTCCATGACATGGGTCCCTGGCAGAAAAGCAAACAACAGTCAGGACTGAAACCTATTAGAAACAAACAATCCACGTTTCAAACATTTAAAATTGTGCTCAACAAAACTAAGCAATTCTCTATTACCGGTAATAATTATCAAAGTGCCCAACTGAGTAAATAATTAGTTCATCTTAGTTTTGATTAATTATTAACAATCAAGTTATAAGCAACAGTCAACAAGCAACAGCTTTCAATCCTGACTGTTGTGATAAACCTACTTTTCAGCAGTGTGTGAAATTTTACTCTTGATACATTTCAAACATGATTGTCATTTACATGAATAGAGCAGTCTAGCCTTCTGTCAAATTATAATTCACATACGCTACTAGGTTATATTAAATTCGCTATGAAAATATGAATTATAATATAGCGTTCACACAGGCCTAGTAGACCTAAATCTTAACTGATTGTTTGTAACAACACTTACGTAACGCCAGGGAGGGTGGGTGAAAAAAGGGAAATGTTATGGAGTGTTACAGGTGGGTGGGTCAAAAACGGTCATTATCGGCATTATGTAATTATGGAATGACTCCCTTATTTACTATTCTGGATTTAGATCAAACTTATCTTTGATTCCAACAGAGGCCATCTTGCACTAAAACAGAAAATATATATAGAAAAGAGAGACTAATAAAGTTTACCTGATAGAAGCATTGGGTCTTGAACTTCTCCCTTTTTAACATGATCTGACTCTCCTGTTAAGGAACTCTCGTCAACCTTCAGATCACTGCTTTGGATAATCACACCATCAGCAGGAATGAGATCACCTAAACACAAACATATCACCAAGTCAAACATGTTTCATAAAAATACATAATTTATAGGACATAGATCACACATACAAGTTGATACAACACATAATCTAAGCATTTTAAGGCATTGTTTATTCACGATTATTCGTCCAGAGTTCAGATCAGTTTCTAGTGACTCTTCAGGCAACAAACAAATCATGATTCACAAAACTGAGAACAACTAATCTACTGTAAATATAGGAGGTAAGTAAAAATAGAGGAAGCATTTCAGTCCCTTAATCCACAGATTTACAATTTGATAAAGCACACACACCCACACACACACACATCTCACAGTGCACACACACACACACACACACACACACATCTCACAGTGCACACCAATCATAATTATGATGATTGCATTGCATGGTCTTTCACCAAATTTGGTTGTAAGTTAAGATGTGTTATGCGCTAAAAATGGAGAAGAACCTCTGACGGAGACTGACAACAAACTCTTCTCTATATTTCTACATCTTTTTCTCTGCTGCATAGAGGTTTTACACATACACTCATATTTAGGCAACTTGATGTAGATTCTCGTTTTCTTGCGCTTTAGGCAAAAACTTTTGAAATTACTATTGTTCAAGAGGCAACTGGTACAGTTAGCTACATTGGTTAGAGCATAGACTGCATCCCATGCTCCTTTGTTTGTTTGCATGCGCCTTTGGTCCGCCTCCCAGTGCTGGCTTACTTCAGAGATTGTAATCTCGCATTAGCACTAGGTCCAGACACATGGCAGGATTGAGGCCATAAGGTCGCTGTATAAAATCATGTAAATTGCATTTAAATATACATGTATAAATGTATATGGTTGGGTGGCTGCAGGCGCATCAGCGTTGTATAATTTGTTGTAGTTACTGGACATTCACCGTATGATGGCCTGACTATACAACTATAACCATAGTCGCGACATCTCTTAGTCTTCACCACACACATATATAATATATAGTATATAGTATTTATGCAATATCACGCATGTATACAGACATACAAGACAGACAGACAGACAGACAGACAGACAGACAGACAGGTAGACAGACAGATAGACAGACAGGTAGACACAGACAGACAGACAGACAGGTAGACACAGACAGACACACACACAGATAGATATGGATGGATAGCCAGATAGATAGAAAAATGTAACAGCAATGGCAGCAATAGATGTCAGATGTCGGATAAAAACCAGACGCTCACCGTATTTGACTTGGCAAATATCTCCGACGACGAGTTCCCCAACTGGAATGAGGATGATCTCATTACCACGCACTGTTGCGAACGTGTGTTCATGTTCAATTCTGCTCTGAAGTCCACGGAATTGCTTTTCCTTCTTCCAGTCGTTGAACGATGTCACAAGAACAACGACAATGACAGCCACCAAAATGGCCGCACCTTCGATCCATCCTGCCTTCGACTCCGTCTCATCATGTCCACCTGGAAGAGAGAGACAGACAGAGTTCAGCAATCAGCATCAGCCAGTGCTGATCAGAATAGCAAGTCAAAGTGCTTATTACGGTAAGTGAGAGTAAGAATACTCATAAGGGTTCAAGTCAAGTAAAACAGAAAAACTCAAGTAAAACAGTAAACTTCTAAATAATACTTTCACAGTAAAAGGTTAAAGGTAAAGAATCTTTAAGTTTACGTCAGGATGATGTGATGCATGCTTTTTCTGCTTATTTACTCACAACTGAAATGGTCACAACTGACATATCAGACAGTTTGACACTAGGATATACACTATCACCATATTTCATACTGATAACCTGGGAACAGGACATTAGCCTGGACATTGCCGCCGTAGGATATCTCCCCTGTAAGATATTTCCCCTGCCATGACCCTGCCACCCCGGCATTTAATATAATTGTTAGGTTGTATCTTTTGTGCCTGGATTTCTGCTCACATTTTTATCCAATAAACTGTGCCAAATAAATTATTAGTTGCCATTACAGTGGTATACAGTGTCAATTAAAATTACTTTAGATAACAAGAAGCTATTAATAATTATCAATAATTAAGAAATAATCAGTCATTGATTTCGTGAGGCTATTGTAAGGCGCTATATAAATCATCATGTCTCCATATATACAGTTATACACACATACAATTAACACTAATCAATAGTAATTAATTAACCAATTAACTAACTAATTAGTAATCAGTGAACACTAATCATTTAGTTTGTGTAGTTTACAGGACCAAAGTGTAAACAGGTGAAAGCGATACAACTTAACAAGTATATTAAATGCCGGGGGCAATGGCAATGGTGGGGGGGGGGCAATGTCCGGAGTGTATGACCATGACCTAGACCCAATAATCTGAACCCAGGTTACAAAAGTGAAAAGCCATGCAGCGAAGTTAATTCACTCATCGCTGTTGTTCCTCGCATATCTATTCGTGTGCAGATAATTTAGTCTCTTGTCCTTCTCTCTTTGTCTCACATTTCTCTTCATTCCTCACCAACAATTTCTCTTGACATGTGATTGGTCAAATGTGAAACCTCAAAACCAGTACTGAGGAATTATCTGCAGAAATCTCTGCTCTCCTGTTGAAGTCTCCTCCTATCTGTGACGGAGGAGACACAGGAGATACGAAGAGATGGAGAAAACTTGTTCATGAAGCGACCAACCGTCAGATCGAGGATGGCTAACGACATGGACATGTTGATTGTTGAAGTCTGCTTGAGGCACATATGAGATTTCTATTTATACTCACAATCTTAGCACACACAAAATCAATTGTTGTTCACTTCAGTTAATTAGAATCTGAAAGGAAGAGGACAAGCAGAGTGGAAAAGATCTGAAGTCTAGACTTGAAGGAAATCCAAGCAGACAGTTAAGTGAAGAGAAAGAAGGTCTGAGATGAAATCACATTCTGAATGAATTGACGTATAATAATATAAATATGTTCAATGATGAAGAAGTCGTCTCCTCCTCCTCCTCCTCCTCACTTGAACATCCGTCTTCAGATGCTGGTGGGTGGTAGAAAGAAAGGCCGAGTGAAATGAGGGCAGCAACAATTAAAATGATCAGCGTCACGTCATGAAGTGCTTCCCAAACAAGTCGGATGAATGACTTTGGCGGCTTTGGTGGAATGACGTTTGATCCAAAGACTTTTCTTCGGTTTTCAATTTCTGTTGGAGTATTAGGCAAACCTATGAAAACAAAAATCAACAGATCAAAAGCACTATTTTAATTAACAGCACTTAGCAGCAAATGACAACAGTAAATTATGAATTTAACAAGGCATCTTTTTCCTACATGCTTGGCCAACCAAGTTCCATTTATGCAGAGTTGCGATTCTGAGTAAAAATAAACAGAGTCTGATTTGTCTCAACAAATAGATTCTGAATGCACAGTTGTAATGCATATTCATCGGCATTCTACTACCGATCCTAATTTAGAGGACTTCACAAGTTTTAAATACGTAAAAATAATAAAATATGATGGTGATGATGACGACGACAATGATGATGTAGAAAATGATGATGATTAAAACAATAGTAACATTGCTATGATATTACCTATCCTACAGTTTATGGGATCCTGTGGAAATTAGTTCTATGCTATGATAAATTTAGAATGTGAATTTTGCTTAGAAGAAACCACTGAACTGAATGCCAGGTGGTTCGTAAGAGGGATATTATAATAGCTGTATAGCTGCCCTTCTTCATACCTTCTGTTGGTGATGTTCCCAGTCGGCTGCATAGCTGCAAAGCGCCATTGTAGTCCTGCTGCAGCTTCTCGTAAGCAGGACTACCACGAATTTTCATCAGTTCTTTCAGCTCCTTAACATTGCAGCCATAGCCACTCGCCAGCAGCTGTTGCTCCTGATCAGCCTCAAGCTGCGTCTGCTTCTTCTTCTGCTCAAGTCAAACAAACACACACACATCAACAGCCAATATACAATATAGACAATATGAACTCAATATCCTATAGGAGGAACTCAATGACACAGCAGACCTAGGGTAGTATATGAATGCAAACAATAAAATACATATTGATTGATTGGTTTCTGGTCTCTGCTTCTTTCTAGAAATGAATCTCTGCAGAATGTTAAAGCGTAGGATAAAAAAGACAGCTTTGGATGATAATAATTGTCTTCTTAGGCTGGTTGGTTGTTCAGTGGTGCATTACATGAACCGTGGCCTCAATATCTCGGGTGATACAGACCTAGGCTGAACTAGGGTTAACTGATGAGGCTACCTATCCTGTACAACTCAATGGATGAAACAGCCTCAACTTGTTGCCACTGCGTGCAAGTTTGCGCACTGCGCCGCCAGGTGACGCCACGTGTAGCCCGCCGCAGTTGGGTCATATGTCTCAGTACTTACCACTGGCTCACAGCAATCGATTTGTCTCAGATCACTTCATCCGCCCCTGCTGGTAGGATGTCCTCCCTTCACAATGAGACTGGCAAGATTGCACAGATGGTGGCTGATGTCATCCAGTACAAATAATGTGGTGTGACTGGCATTCCTTAGCTACTATCATTGGCAACACCAGCCAACCCACCGGGAAAGTAGACAGCGCCCTAATTATCCCCCCCCCAGGTACATCTGATCTGATCCCTCAGGACTGCAGAAAATATGGGGAGCAAAAACTATTATTGTTGTTGTTGTTGTTGTTGCTGTTCAGAGTTCTCATTCACAAAGTAGCACAAGAATGCAAATCCGAGGTGGAGTTGTAATAGAAGATTAAATAATAAATTTTATATTCAAAATTAATGTTTTACAACCCAAGAAGAAACTGTAAACTTTGAGGCATAATATATTGAAATTGAAGAGAGTAAAGAGTCAGAGCTTCAGTGAAGACTTGTCATCATCATCAACATCCTTAGTCCGTAGGAGTCCGACGCCACTCTCTGTCTGAGTCTGTCTCGCGCCATGTTGCCCAGCTTCAACCGGTCCGGTCAGCAGGTCTGCTCCATACCATTAACATCTTGGAGCACCTAGACCACCTTGTCTGATTGAAGAGAATATTGGGAGAGAGGCATGAAGGACAACCTGGGTCAATGCCCGTATGTGTCCCACGCTCTCCCCGACTCTCTCCACCGGTCTGTCCTGACCGGCCTGTGCAAGACTTGTAATTTGTTTCAATCAATGGACCTGTGGTGCAGAATGAAAGTTTTCAATCAGGGTTCAACAAAGCATATCCAATCTCAGGCTGTGGGGAGCTACACTGGTGGTCAGCGTAGGTAGTTGTTGATGATGATGCTGACGATGATGATGACGATGACGACGTGACGGTGACGATGACGGTGATGATGGCGACGATGATGATGATGATGATGATGATGATGATGATGATGATGATGATGATGATGATGATGATGATGATGACGATGACGACGTGACGGTGACGATGATGACGGCGACGATGACGACGACGATGATGATGATGATAATGATGACGATGGTATGATTTGAGGTGGGAGTTGTCATCTCAAAATCATGAAATGGGTTCTTCTACCAAGTTCTTATGAGTCATACTGCAAACTGTTTCAATGCTGATGAAGTACCTCATGATCTCAAGAAGCACTATGCACTGATTATTTGGATCAGTTGCACTTTTTGAAAAGTTCAAAAGACTCCTACATTTCTTTCTTTCATCTATTACTAGCTGAATTACCCGGCGTTGCCCGGGAAATTTCGATATTTGGTCCACAGCCACGCTGACCCCTTTCCCACTTAGCCTTTCTCACCCCACCTTCTTCCATCGGCCCCAACCTGGTCCCAGCCTGGGGTGCCTGGTGTTGTCGGTGAAATGTAGATTTTTCGCCCCAACCCAGCTCCCATTGCAACCGCCCCTGCGGGGCGGGTTCGTCACCCTCCGTTGTGGCCAGTATTTGCCGGCGAATTTTGGTTCTTTTGCATAAACCCGTCCGCCCTAAATACCGGTTATGTCCAGATGGCCTGTATACGTACGACGACACGGTACTATATTAATTACCGGTATCCATTGTCATTGTCTTGCGATCAACCGTTCATAATATTATTATCAGTGTTTTTAGTATAATTTAGCGAAAGCGCCCGCTATAGAATCGGACGCCTAAAGCGAAGTAAAGAAGTGATGACGTCATAAATCTATGGGATCTTTGAAAGCGATCCGGCGACCAATCTTAAATACTGCATTATATTAGCTTTCGTCGGATTATTAAAAATTAAATGTTTCAAATTCGGCAAAGGTAAGATTTTTGGATCGCGAACCCCCTTATGTTTGTTAATGGGTCCTAAAAAGTATTTTTGTAAATATTGGGAAAAATCGGTCGGGTGGATAAGAAGAAAATTGTTCGCAAACATTGGAAAAGTTTCGCCTTTATAGTTTTAGATGTAACCAAAGCAATTAAATCTGCCTCAGCCATGTCGATGAATAAATATCTGCGATGAGAAGCGCAGAGTTGTGCTAAGACCATCAGAGTAAAATAGTGGATGTAGTCATGTAACTTAAATAATGGGACGGCTCTAGCCTAACAGACATGATGATGAGTCCTATTAGTACATAAATTATCATTCCAAATTATAAGACACACAGCAATTGACTCAGGACCCATTATGTCCTGGCCCTAGGCTGCACTATCATTGCCAAGAGAAGGCAACAGTCCAAGACGGTTATATGCATTTATCAGCATACACTGATGTGCACAAATTCATTCATTCATTTATTCATTCTGAGTATTTATATAGCGCCTATCTACTCTGCGCTAACCAGCCAAAGTGATGCTAAGTGTCATAACAACAAGAAAATTTCATCATATTATTAGCAAAATAAGTCACATTGAGCCGGAAACAGTCATCAGTGGCGATCCCTCACAGACAAGTAGAATCATCCAACAGAATCCCGTCGACAGCCTTCAGATGGTGTGAATGTTCAGAGTCTCTGGTAAGGTTGCGTGGATAGAGACCAGAGAAACAAATATGTGGAAGGCTGGTATAATGGGGGTCAAAGATCAGCATGTCTTGACTCAATAGGACATGCAGCTAGAAAAAGCTGAGATGATGGCGATGATCTGAATGAATTTCTGATGATCAAGAACACATCAACACTATTGGAAAGCATTTTGTTAGAACTGTAACATTGCAATTAAAGCAAAGATTAATATTCAGCTAGCTTTCAGTAAATTCAGTCTCTGAAAAGCAAATGATAAATGCAGAGAGCCAATCGAGTTATCTGATTTCAGCTGATTCAGAAGGACATGGCACCAAACAGGTTCAAACAGCAACTGAAATTCGAAATTAAATATTTTTAAAAATAATGTTCAAATAGAAGACTAAATCAAAAGAGCAGAACAGTGGGAAGAGGATTTGAAAGTCAAGATTTGACAAGAGCAAGAAAATAGGCAACGTGAAAATGACCCAAAGAAACCCAGGAAAACATGTTTCAACCACACAACACTTTAACCTCGCCCTGTAACTCCTGAAGCATTGGTCCATGGCGCTCAAGCTGTCAGCTGGAGTCTTCAGTTAATTACCACATGTAGTTGAGTTTATAGAGATACTGTCTTGTGCACTAACCTGCACTTAAATACATAACATAAGTATGCCCATTCTAAAGTATGATCTTAAACCTGCACAAAGAAATTGATACTTCAGTTTTGTAAAGAAAGGCATAATATACTGCATTCGTTTATAAAGAAATTATAAATAATTGATTCTAAAGCACTGTTGTAAATAACTGTTGTCATTTTGCCTACATGGCTTATCAGATGCCTTGGTTTACCCATAAACATTATTCATAAACCCTTTGTGGACCTTAGTTTAGTTCTACATTCAATGCACAATAATTAAGTATGCAGGAATGTGCAGTGAAGTTTATGAGCCATGGATTCCAAATCAAATGTAGATGAATCAGAAAACATTTGACCAGCATTCTGTTGAACCTATGCATGGGTAGGCGCCTGCATGCATAACTTGTAGCCACAACACACACGCAACACACAACACACACACACCCACACAGCTTCGTACCATAGTCCAAATGCATAGAACTGTCCAAGATAATTTTGTTTAGGATAACTTATGTGCAATAAAACTAGTCAAAACTGTGCTAAATCCAGTTTGAGACTTTCTTGCACGTAATGCAGTATATCAATTATTGATGTATAGTTAACTTAATTCTGTTCGTGTCCAGTTCGTTTGATCATACTGTCAAAGTGAAAGTCTGATCTGTGTTCTGGAAAGAGATAAGGTTTCAAATTTCACAGATCCATAGAAAGCATGTCCGACTCGTTGATTGACTCTCGTTTACTCACTTGCATCAAGTATGCATCATGCATATCAGTATGCATCATGCATATCATCATATCAGCAGCAACATATCAATGTAACAAACTGTATCATGACAAATACAGTCTAACTGAACACTGAACACAACCAGGCCCGGATCTACAGTTTTGGGGACCTTGTGCTGATCGAATGAAGGTATCTTGAATTTGTCCCTATAAGACTATGCACAACGTCAGGAGAGTTCCTTTCATCGAAGAATCTCTTACGCTTTACTACACGACGTTCGGCTTCCATTTATATTGATGATTGTCCACGTAACCCTGGGTCTTCTTTTCTATATCATCGAAAGTCCCTCGCATTTCCTCCACAAAAGTTATCAGTGACTCGTACAGTTTCAGAGCAGTCAGTACCGGTATAGGTCAATTTCGACTTTCCGAAGACTTGCACTTGTGACATCAAATCTATCCAATATGGTGTGCCAGATAACAGTCATAACAACTGTTTCAAATTGCCCCAACTTCCTGGGCAAACCATCGGCTTCCGCTCTTGTGTCAATGTTGTGGCGATTATCGGCAGATATGTCTATTAGCGCATTCCTGATGTCTTTGCAATGCACGAACAGACACTTAGTAGCATCAGCTCTGGCATTCCAGCGAGTAGCAGATAGTTTTTTTATACTATGACATTATTTGATTATATATTTAGTCATAGCTATGATTGCTATTCATTGCAATTCAATTTGCATTGCAATTCAATTTGCACTGTTTCTTTCCCGAATCCTCACTTTATTTACTTTTACTTTTACAATTTGTGGGCCCCACCGAAACTTGGGGCCCTGTGCTGCAGCACAATCAGCACCGTGGTTAATCCGGCCCTGAACACAACATCGATGCAGGTCAATGAGTCAGCCGAAAAAAGGTCACACAGACCTGCTAAACACTAGGCTGGCTCGTTTACAGAGTTAATTCATTCGCTAAGTTGATACAAGGTGTAAGAAAAACACAGTGAAACATTGAGTTGTCAGCATAGATAACAGACGATTATAGAACAGATAAGGAAAAGGGTAGAGGTTGCACAATACAAACAATAGCACTAATCATTATAATAGTGAGTGATCAACAATTATATTATAGTCAATAATTAAAATAAAGTTGGAAGGTGGTAATTCCACCAAACAATACCTTTTATAACCTGCAGGGATATACAGCACAAGCAGTGGCATCACCATGATTCAAAAGTAACATGGCAAAATGGGCAAGTTAGGGGCTTGGTGCGTTTCATAGCATTTCTGGTAATTAATCTGAAATGCATGCTAAAATGGATTGAAAGTATTTTCTAGTCTTCAGCAGACAAAAGTCACTGAACACAAGACTCTTTGACATCATAAAAAAAATCAATTCAGTAGGCCAACAAATTTCAAACTCAGTAATATTAATGGTTTCATCAATCATTCATATTCATATTGTCCTCGTAAAAATATCAGGACATATTTTTAGAACTGCTGCGTAAATTATGACTGGAAGATGATGAGAAATGTCATGAATCAAGAGAAATGTCATGAATCGATAGAAATGAATCCTGCTTCTCATCTAAGAAGTTTATTAAAAAATTATCAATTAAATAAATTATAAAAATATTATCAATTAGATAAATTGTAAAAATATTAACAATTAGATAAATTATAAAAATATTATCAATTAGATAAATTATAAAACTATTATCAATTAGATAAATTATAAAAATATTATCAATTAGATAAATTATAAAAAAATATTATCAATTAGATAAATTATAAAACTATTATCAATTAGATAAATTATAAAAATATTATCAATTAGATAAATTATAAAACTATTATCAATTAGATAAATTATAAAAATATTATCAATTAGATAAATTATAAAAAAATATTATCAATTAGATAAATTATAAAAATATTATCAACTAGATAAATTATAAAAAATATTATCAATTAGAGTGGCACTGCAGGATGCAACATGAGTAGGACGCAGCATTGATAGCAGAAGGTTGCATTACACATGGTATTGAAAAAGTATGCGTGGGGCAATGGTTCCTATTTTCAGCAGATCCAGGTTAAGGATGCCAGTCAGAATGACCTTACTCCTAGTGCATGTAATCAAGCCCTCACAAAAGGCTGGCTAGATTCACACTCAACTGCTCAACATAAGTATCTGGTGGATGATATATATAATAGGCAATTAAAATATCTTTACCTCCTACTTTGCCAATTCTTATAAACATAAGCTCAAAGCAATTTTTTTTAGTTTAAATAATTTCCAAAAACTACTTTATCTTTAACATAAAGCCCACCGCTTCCCCTCCTACAGCCTTAACTTTGCACATAAGTCTGGCATGTATGGATACACATAAACTCATATCATCATCAAACCATGTTAAGTCTGGCATGTATGGATACACGTAAACTCATATCATCATCAAACCATGTTAAGTCTGGCATGTATGGATACACGTAAACTCATGGCATCATCATCAAACCATGTTAAGTCTGGCATGTATGGATACACATAAACTCATATCATCATCAAACCATGTTAAGTCTGGCATGTATGGATACACGTAAACTCATATCATCATCAAACCATGTTAAGTCTGGCATGTATGGATACACGTAAACTCATGGCATCATCATCAAACCATGTTTGGTGATGGCCAGAACTGCAACTGGCGCAGTTGATAACAATAGAGCAACGACAAAATAGGTTTCTGCAATTGGCAGGCAAGTCTGATAAACTCCCAAGATGACCAGTGGTCTCAAACTCAATTCATCACGTGGGCCACATGTGGAAATTCACGATGGGTTGCGGGCCACAACATAAAAATATATCATGCATGCATGTGAACCATTACATATAGAATTATATCATTACAGCATACAATACTGTAATAATGATATAATCGTGTGAAATTTACTTATATTTTCAGAGTAACTATAGTCCTATTACATAGGTCTACAAAATTGAAAACTCGGAGCAACAATGATAAAGTGCATCAATAGCACATTCTGTTCTGTTCTCAGCCATCCTCGTTTCGAGGTTCGGCCGCATCATGAACAATATTCCTCCAGCATCTCCTGTCTTCCGCAAGTCTTATCATTTCAACCATTTTTCTTTGGATTCCATTATTCATGATGCTGTTTGGAGATGATGAGATGGTAGGTTCCCCAGTTCCTTTCCATCTCGCAGTATGGAGGCTATGTTCCGGGTTTACCAGACATGCCCTCCATTGATATGAACCCACCGTTGTTCTTCTGCTGGATCCTCCGTCAGGTCCATAAAGTCTCGCTGCTGCCCGAGACCTGCTGCTCACGTTGGCCAATCTTTTCAGAGTTCCTGCTGAGCCTGTCCAACACGCGTAGCGCCCTAGGTGGTACTTCGGTTGAGACCTTCACCACTGTTGGCATAGCCCCAGCAGGCTATAGTCCATTCAGCAATACCTAAAACTAAGCTTATAGCAGCTTTAAACGTTATTATAGCGAGTAGTTTCAGAGGTATATGCTAATGATGTTGTTATTGTTATCATTATCCTTATAATCGCCATTGCCTTTGCCACCGCCACCACCACCATCATCATAATAATCATCATCTTTATCACCCTTAACAATCAACATCAGGAAATAAAAGCTAAAAGTTCTCATGAGTGAAGCAGCAGCTATTGTCCTAAATGAACATCAAAGTGACAACGGCATTGCATCTGCCCTAGGTCTATTATTATTTTCAGTTATTTTAAAATATTTTTAACATACTGAGTAACAAGAGAAATCTTGTGACTTCTATGGGTGACTGTCTACTTCCTGGCAGCCAGTCTCGAAAGACTAGCAGTGTCATTCTCACTTGAATCACCTCTAACGGTGACCGGGAGGACAAAAGAAATCTAACAACATTTAGTGGTAACTAGCTTTGCCAGTCTAGAATGACCCTTAGTGGTGATGTTCTGTTTGGTGTTATGTTAGTACTCATCTTCCCCTTCCGCTCCCACTCCACCTTGCCAGAAAAGTTGTTAACAAATTAAATTAATATATTGCTTGTTTTCTGGAGCAGTTTGTTGGTACAGAAATTCTGCAAATAGGCATTTTATAACTCACTTGGAACACGTTACTTCATTACAGCGTATGCCTTTGTGCAAAAAAATGACAGCAGTATAATTTTTATGGTAGTCAATGTATAAAAATATTTTACCAAAATATAAATATTTTTCTACCTACCTATCCAGTTTTTTAGAGCCCTGTTACCAGAAACACACCATTATTCTTTTTGGTCTTATTATTATTGTTATTAATAGTTTTATTATCATCATCATCATTATTATTATTATCATTATAATCATTATTTATATTCTTTTATTTTATTGTCATCATTATTATTTTTAATGCCATCATTACTATTATTATTATTATTATTATTATTATCATTATTATTATTACTATTATTTTTATTATTAATTATCACAAAAATTATTATTATAAACATTATTATTATTATTATTATTAACATTATCATCATCATTATTATTATTAAAAATATTAAGCACTACTAACTGATGACCAAACATCATTCTATGGTACTGAGCAATTATTGGTAAAGGACATACTCAAGGTCCTTACACAATACACAGCCACAGTCAGCACATCACAAGGTGAGCACTCCAACCTATCAGCCATTTATTTAATTGTTACACTATTTATTTATTGCACTGTTATGATAATGCTTCTCAGGTCTATAACACAGCAATTAAATTAGGAGGATTTGGCAGCAGCAGCAGCAGCAGCAGCAGCATCTGTTCGCATGACTCACAAATTGCATCCGTTTCATTCTGACTCTGCTGGGCCACTTACAGCATAATTATTCCTGCCACATATTATTCATCAAACATGATGTATCTCAGCTTCCCACTTCTTAAAGTGGGCAGCATGTGGGTAATTTGAGTAAATCCTGTAGATCCCTTCCCGCCCCTACTGTTTGTCAACATCAATCTACAAACCTGCAAGTAAGTTTTGGTATCTCTGCAAAAACCGATTGAATAGGCAATAATACAACGCTCCTTATACAAATGTCAGACTTGGTCTATGACAGATGTTTTAATTAATTTTAGAGCATGATATTTTTACTCACAGCCTGTCGATGTTATCCATAAAGGCTTAAAGCAATGTCTATATTTAGGAATCATTGTATTTCATGGATAAAAAGAAAGTTTATTTGGTTGGAGATAACAAGCAATGTCTGACACTGCAGCCTCAACCTACATGCGCTGTAATAAAGCAACTCACTGGAGGTAATTACATGGCTAAGGTCTAAAGCATTACTGCGTTAATATATGCAAAAAGATTGAATTTTTGTCAGAATGTAAAAAGATGTATGTTTTGTTGTTAATAAGAAGACTTGAATTAACATATATCTGCTAGCTCTTGAGACAACTGTAACATGTTTTAATCAATAGCTGAAATAGCCTCCCTGTTGCTCTCCACTCGCTTCCCCTTGACTCTTTCGGCTCTCTTTCTATATCGTCCTCTTAAGGCTTTTCATTTTGACCAGGGCTGCTTTTGGAGCGCCTCTGAGTAGTTATATCTTGAAGGAGCGCTATATAAATTTATGTGATCAATTGATTAAATACGAATTTAATTCATACACGCTATACACAATTATTACACATATTCTTAAACATAAATAGTTCAAAGCAAACAGATTGTCTTATCAAGTGTTTACCCTCTTACCGATCACACACACACACACACACACTATTTGCATTTGAACCATTATAAATCTGGCCCCATTAAACAAGTCAAATCAAGTCAAGTAATTTTTTATTACAACCAATTTCACACTTGTACGCACACTAACACACTGATGGCTACAAAGGGGAGGCCACACAAGGATCACAATCCTGCTGGGAGGGTCACCTACAGTACATCTGATTATATATCCAACATGAGGGGATGTCTAACCTATAAGACTGCAAGGCAATTATAGATTCACAAGTCCTGACGATGACAAAACAGCATTAATCTGCTTTCATATATAAAATCTTACAGGTAATCATTAACATTTTGTTAACTGAGCAATCTCTTAACAAAATATAACTGCTTCCTCTTGATTATGATAGGGCAGAAAATAGATTTCCTAGTTTCTCACATTATCTGTTCCCTAACCATTTTTGCCACAGTATAACCAGGATCTTATTTGGGGGCCACTAGGCATTCAGGCACTCAGTTAAAGGGACAATGATGCTGCTAGACTTCCTGCTGAACCACTGCTGGTCTTTTGAGGTGATCTCCTTACTTGGCAGTGATCAGCGGAACAAAATGAGTGATAAAAAATTCTTAAAATAATCAAAGAGTCACTTTTCAATTACAATTATAAGATTGGATTTTTTCAAATTTGGAGCTAAGTAAAAAAAGCCTCATAGTTTATTTCATAAAAATCAGCCATTTTATTGCCATTTGTTGCTCAGCACTTAGACTCAACAGTTTTCTGATCCTACACCAGATTCTGGCTGCCTCTCAAAGCAGAGGTCAAGAGCTTTGCACCATTGAAATGTGAGACTAACATACAAGAACAGACAAACTTGTGATTATGATAATTAATGGAGTCAGTAACGTCACTACAGCAATGAAATGGGATGAGGACCCACTAACATCAGAGACTCGAGAAGTCCACCAATACACACTGACGTCAGAGCTTCCCCCCCATTACAAGACATTAACACACAATGACGTCAGAATATACCTCCCATTACAAGACATTAACGCACATTGACGTCAGAATATACCTCCCATTACAAGACATTAACGCACATTGACGTCAGAATATACCTCCCATTACAAGACATTAACGCACATTGACGTCAGAATATACCTCCCATTACAAGACATTAACGCACATTGACGTCAGAATATACCTCCCATTACAAGACATTAGCACACAATGACATCAGAATATACCTCCCATTACAAGACATTAACGCACATTGACGTCAGAATATACCTCCCATTACAAGACATTAACGCACATTGACGTCAGAATATACCTCCCATTACAAGACATTAACGCACATTGACGTCAGAATATACCTCCCATTACAAGACATTAACGCACATTGACGTCAGAATATACCTCCCATTACAAGACATTAACGCACATTGACGTCAGAATATACCTCCCATTACAAGACATTAACGCACATTGACGTCAGAATATACCTCCCATTACAAGACATTAACGCACATTGACGTCAGAATATACCTCCCATTACAAGACATTAACGCACATTGACGTCAGAATATACCTCCCATCAGAAGCCACTAGCACACATTGACATCAGAATATACCTCCATTAGAAGCCACTAGCACACATCAATTGATGTCAGCTCATACCCCTCCCACTTGCCTCACAAGTCCAATTCTTCTTCTTTCCCTTCAGGCTAGGATTATTCCCTCTGGCGAGGGGTCAGCCACTCGGATCCTTCTCCTCCACTTGTCTCTGCTTCCGGTGTCTTCTTTCTTCAATTTGAGCAGCTTCAGGTCTTGTTGTATCACGTCCTCCCATCTTTTCTTCTGTCGCCCCCGACTGCGTCAGAGGGCGACAGAAGAGGCGTCAGACTTGCCTCACAAGTCCAATTTACAGTCCTAACTCTCTGATCCCTCAGAATAATGAGAACCAAGAGATCAGTGCTGCCTGGATCCAGAAGCCTCACCAACTACGTCAGCATTCAACTGATTAAAACCGGTCTTCATTGTGTCACCGGCCTTAACCCCTGAGTGGTAAATAGAAGAGCTAGTCATAATTATGTTCTTAAATGCACCACCTCAGTGGGAGTGGGGAGTAGGGAGGGAAGATAGTGGGCCTGTGTAACATCACATTGGGTGAACAGCGTCGTTTTGTGAGGCACTCTTGCAACGGAATGGCCGTTTTATGGCACCATATAAATTGTCATCATTATTTTTTGTATCAACGCTACAGGCGTCATGTACTCACGTTCTTGCGCGCCATGCTTCTCTTCTTTGCTCGTTTTTCTTCTGCTTCTGTCTTTTACTTCAGTTTTGCCTTCTATGCAAATTACTTCATCAGTAACTGAAATAATCAGACATCAGAAGAGAGTACAACAACAACAACAACAACGTCATTTTTTACTCATTTTGTACACTCACTCTTGTTGGAACTGACTGCTAGATGTGAACAGGTGATGGGGTCCCACTGCTAACGTAATTATTATTACTTCCATCTGTCAGTCTTATCATCATATCCTGTTACTTGGTTGGCATTGAACCAAATACAGTCTCAGGATACACAGAAAAATTATGCACTGCATGTTAGTCATTAACTCACTTTACCTCCAAACACAGTCAACCAAAGCATATGATATTTTCCTACAACATCTAATACTGATCAAGAAATCATTGATTGGCACCAGATCCTAACTTTAATAACTGACAGCCGCACAAGAAACAAGATGGAAACACGTCAAACACAATGTCTTTCTTTATAAGTAGACTAAACAAGACCAGCGCAGACCAGTAACAAAGTCAAGTAACATGCCACAGTACTTAAGTAATAGTATCAGTACTTTTATTTTTACATCTGTCCTAATATTTCACCCATTCTTTATTAGTTTTACTCGTAACAGTTAATATATAATATATTTGTTGGTTAAGCATATTTCCAAGGGCTAGGTTCAGAAAACAAAGTGATATAAGAAATGGCATATAACAGTATTAAGGTAGGAACGTGTTCCATCAAATGTGATGACCTGATTTGAAAAAATCTGTTTGTTTGCTATTGGATTGCTTTGTTGGGCTTGGAAACAGCCAATGATGAGTGTCCTGATGTTGTGCTAAATAAATGACTGTGCTGTTTGCATTGTGTGTCATCATGAAGATGATAATGAAAATGATATGGAAAGTAAAGTAAAAAGAAAAACTCTGTGTACTACTAGCGATTAACAGCAGAACTTTATAATCAAATATGAAGCAGAATACTTTTAAAAGGATGCAACATCTCTGTACGAGGAAAAACATGAAAAGTTCTAGCATGATCCAAAACAGGAAGTCAAAAACCTGCAAATGTTTTAGACGATGTTTGGCAAGTGACTTTTGGGCAAGGTGACCTCCCTACCAAAGACCCATTTACGAAACAAAATTAAACAGGACTAAACTCATCAAATGGCTCTCTAGTTCCGACACGTTTCTTAGTGGTGTAAAATATACTCAGCATTCGGCAGTATTCAATATGCAATAAACTGCCCAAAACAATCAACAGGTCAGCCTGTGCATAGAAATTCAATGCATCATTCATCCATAGTTGTAGACTATACCTGCATGAAAACGGAGTCATCTATTTGAAAGGAGTCAAAGTGCTTACTAGGTCAGATCTCAACTGCATGCTAGCCAACTGAAGAGCACATTGAGTAAACAAGACATATATAATCTGCACATGGTATCATATGACAGAAAAGACGTCATACCCATTGGCACACACACGGATAAAACAGCCACCTGCTCTTTGCTTCATCAGTTTGTCACTCTAGCAGGATATCTTCCCTCACTCACTCACTCACTAGCTCACTCACTCACGTACTCACTGGCTCTTCACTGGGTCATTCACTACACACTCACATGCTTGGGCTCCTCATTCATTCGCTAACTTACTCACTCTCACATTCACTCACTCACTCCTCATTCAGTCACCCAATCGTTGTTGCATGGGCCAACTGTTTTGCCAGACAGTTTAACCATTTAATAATGGCTCTGAAAAGAAAGATATAGACCGGACACAGTTTGTTAATTAATCAATAGATAATAATTATACACCAGAGAATAGTCATAAAATGCTGTCTTTTACAGTCACACGAAGAAACACTGTATACCGTAATGTGATCTCAGTACAGCAATACTGCCTGCATAAGGTGAATAGATAACCGGCTGTTAATGCCTTCAAAGTTTTTAAAGCCATACAAACTGCAAATGCCCCATAACCATATAGATCTAGAATACATAAATAATTAAATATACATGTCTGCCATATATTGTATGATATTGAGTTTGTATTGCCCCAGAACTTATGTATATATTTAGTAATTAAATTTCGTTTATTATTCAGGCACCCTGTAGTTTGATTAAGCTGGCATGGCTGCATTTGCACGAGCGACTGGCTGAACACTGTGACAACAAAAGATGTATTGGCTTCCAGTCACTTTTAGCCAAAATCTCTCATCAGTAAAGAGTCATGAATCCTGGAAAACATGAATAAAGGCTTTGGTGCAGTAATTAAAATGCCCATGAACTTTTATTTGGACGTAATGTTAAAATACACACCCACACACATTAACTGAAGTGTTTAGCACCAGAGTGACTTAACCCCATTGATAAACTGCATTGATATGTTAGGCCACTATGGCGCTCACTTGATTGTTGCTAGCCCCAGAGGCAATTTAACACACACACACACACACACACACACACACACACAGATAGAAGTGCTACTTAAATTGAAACTGGCCAGATTGTTAGTGAAGTG